>CAIGQW010055055.1:71714-91746 GCA_903798125.1 Danio choprae | reverse complement strand
GGTTTTTTTTTTTTTTTTTTTTAAAGATTTATTTTTGGCCTTTTTGCCTTTATTAAGTGGATAGGACAGTATTATAGACAGGAAGCGAAGTTGGAGAGAGAGAGGGGGTAGGGACGGGAAATGTCCTCGAGCCGGGATTTGAACTCGGGACGCCCTGAAGTGCTACTGCACCATATGTCAGCGCGCTAACCACTAGGCTATTGCGCCGACCATTCATTTAAACAATTTAATAGCTACAAAACTAAAATAAATTAACAAATTATTTCTTTGATAACTGGAAAAGAATATTTGAACCTATCGGTTTACAATATACTGATGCCCTGTTTTTCTAGGCTTTATTGGTGATAATGTTCAGGAATGTTGGACCATTATTGCCTTTTAACTAGGGTTGTCATGATACTGGAATTCGATACTAATCGGTACTGAAATTTAAAAAACATCCATTTCCTGCTAACATTTGAGCACTGTTGATCACGTTCTTAAACTGAATGAATAAAATAAAATGGCTGATTTGCCATTGTGTTCACGTGCTCAACAGAAATGACTGTGATTGGCCGTGAAGGTCATCGGTTCATCAAACTCACCGCTGTTTACTGAGTGTAACCACAGATATAGGGACACTGGAGCATTTCTAAGTCACGTTGATCAGCTGGTTTGTCTATAAGCTGACATACGAGTGATCCACTGATGAATCACGGCTTTAAAACGCTCCAGTGTCCCTGTATCTGTGCCTCATCCGTTTTGTGTGGTGCACGCACACTTAGCGGAGGTCTGCGAAGCGGCGCCAGCCGAAAAAATAAAACAGCCTTAAAGCATCCGTGTCTTGAGGTTGATCAGTGATTATGATATGTGATTTACTTTGTGCAATTTGATTAGACCGGAATCACAGGACTGATGTTTCTACACAGCCAATCCCCATAGAGAAAAAGTAATGATAGAGAACTAAAAATTTACTCAAGGCAAAGTAAAAGTACACATTTTTTAAAACGACTCAAATTACAAATCCTGAGAAAACCTACTTGGTTATAGTAATTTGAGTATTTGTAATTTGTTACTTTACACCACTGCAAAAGATATACCACGTGACCTCGCATTGTTTCCATGTCATTTCTCGCGTATGTATGGTTGTGAGACTTAGTTTGCAGACTGAGACAAAGTTGCCGGCGATTTCCTATTGTAAAGTCATGCGAGCCAGAAGCGAGTGTTGACAAGTGTCGAGTTCCGTGAAGGAGCTCCGGATGGAAACCGTTGTTTTGTGTTTACCTTATGATTAATGTTGTTGCACGTCCGCCGGTTCCCGCCTCTGAATAAGCAAGTTTTAGCTTCTTGTACATTAAGGTAGCGTTCAGAAAAAAAAAACACCCACGAAGAAACCCGACGCAGAGGAACATAAAAACCTACTGCCAGCTAGTATTTTGGAAGTGCTATTGCAGATTCAACAGAAACAGCACGCAGAAATATAAATGCACGACTACCCGCAAGGCAGGCGCCGTGGGTCGCGCCGATCAGTCGACACAAGTATAAACCAGCCTCAAAAAAGAACTTCTCACGTGTGTTTGGTTGTGAGATGTAGTTTGCGGACCGAGAGAAAGTTTTTGGCGATTCTCTTATTGTAAAGTCATGCAGTGTAAAACCCCCTGTCGCCAATCCATCTTGCAGTGTAAACACAGCAGCGATGCAATGCTACCCCAGATAGTCATGCAGTGTGAAAACATCTGTGACGCAACTACTTTGAAAATCATGCAGTCTGAACTCGGCATAATGTGCACCTTTTGTACAGCTGCTTTGGAACAATAATTATTGTGAAAGGCTCTATACAAATCACTTAAATTGAACTGAATAGTCTTGTCAGATCAGATAAATCGTATAACTTTGACGTTCTGGTTGATCTCAGATACCACACCGAGCCACCCGTCTCAATCTCCGGCGGTGCAGAAGAAGATCGCCAGCAGCTCTTCCTCGAGACAAAAAGACAAAGTGAACAAACGCAACGAGAGAGGAGAGACACCTCTGCATATGGCCGCCATCAGAGGAGACGTCAAACAAGTGAAGGAGCTCATCGGCCTCGGAGCGGATGTAAACGTCAAAGATTTCGCAGGTGAGGCGCAGTGTTTATGAAGATTTACAGGAGTGCATCACATGTGAATTATCTGTGTTTTTCTAATTGTTATTACAGTGTTTTATATGACGATTTAAATTAACTTCTATTCAAAAGAATTGAAGCAAATCATTTAAAATAATAAGGTTGTAAGCTAAATTGGCCGTAGTGTATGTGTGTGAATGAGAATGTATGGGTGTTTCCCAGTGATGGGTTGCAGCTGGAAGGGCATCCGCTGTGTAAAACATATGCTGGATAAGTTGGCAGTTCATTCCGCTGTGGTGACTCCAGATTAATAAAGGGACTAACGCGAAAAGAAAATGAATGAATGAATGAATGAATGAATAATACGGTTGTGCTGCAAACTAACCATATACAGTTGAAGTCAAAATGATTCGCCCTCCTGTGAATTTGTTTTTCTTTTTTAAATGTTTCTCAAATTATGTTTAACAGAGCAAGGAGTTTTTCACAGCATTTCCTATAATGTTTTGTTTTTTTATTTGTTTCTTATTTGTTTTATTTTGGCTAGAATAAAAGCAGTTTTTATATTTTTTAAAAACATTTTTTACACTTCTCCAAAAAGAAACTTCATAGGATTTTTCCCCAATATATCGCCTATTTGTGATAAGTGCAAATCGATTGAGCTCATAGTTTTGTATTCTGTCATAAAATACAGGGAAGTGCTTTCAGATGTTTTTGATGTACACTTAGGTCCTGTCCCAGTGTTTATTATACACTACCTGATAAAAGTCTTTTCGTCGATCCCAGTTGTAAGAGCAGCAAATAATAACTTGCCTTCTAGTCTAGATCATTTGGAAAAGTGCCAGAAGGTAGATTTTTCTGATGAATCCTCTGTTGAACTGCATCCCAATCATCACAAATACTGCAGAAGACCTACTGGAACCCCCAAGATTCTCACAGAAATCAGTCAAGTTTGGTGAAGGAAAAATCATGGTTTGGGGTTAGATTTAGTATGGGGGCGTGCGAGAGATCTGCAACATCAACAGCCTGAGGTTTCAAGACATTTGTGCTGCCCATTACATTATAAACCACAGGAGAGGGCAAATTCTTCAGCGTGACAGTGCTCCTTCTTATACTTCAGCCTCCACAGCAAAGTTCCTGAAAGCAAAGAAGGTCAAGGTGCACCAGGATTGGCCAGCCCAGTCACCAGACATGAACATTACTGAGCATGTCTGGGGTAAGATGGAAGAGGCATTGAACATGAATCCAAAGAATCTTGATAAACTCTGGGAGTCCTACAAGAACGCTTTCTTTGCGATTTTTCTTTCGATTGTCTATAGAACAAACCATCGTTATACAATAACTTGCCTAATTACCCTGACTTGCCTAATTAACATAGTTAAGTCTTTAAATGTCACTTTAAGCTGAATACTAGTATCTTGAAAAATATCTAGTCAAATATTATGTGCTGTCATCATGGTAAAGATAAAAGAAAACAGTTATTAGAAATGAGTTATTAAAAATATTATTTTTAGAAATGTGTTGAAAAAATCTTTTCCTTTAAACAGAAATTGGGGCAGTAAATATACAGGAGGGCTAATAATTCTGACTTCAACTGTACTTAGTGGGAAAGTGTGAGGTTTGGCTCTGTTTTATTTTTATCCATGTTATAAATAATGTTATGCTTGGTATTTGAATGCAACATTACTATCATCACATGTATATGTTAAGTTCCTCCACATTATGTTCTCTTTTGGCACTTTTGCATTGTCTGGTACTTCTTGACTGGGTTTGGTTTAGTTTTTCACCACAGCTTAGCACTGCTTAAAGGCATAGTTCACACAAAAGTGAAAATTACCTCACCATTTACTCAGTCCCGTTTTAAACCTTTATGATTTTCTGTTAAACAGAAAAGAAGATATTTTGAAAAATACTGCCTGCTGGCACCAATTAACCTCCATAGTAGGTAAAAAAAAAATACTAGGGAAGTCAATGAGTACCAGCTATGTTGTGTGTTGTTTTAGACTGCGCAGAGCATTTATAACAGAAGCTTAAAATCCATTTAGTCTGATAAAACTGGCTACTTTTTCTTCTCATGATCATGAGCAGAAGTTTGTGGAGAAGGAACTCCCATCATTCCACACTCAGTCATGCCATCATCAAAATAAGCCTTTGTTTGTTGTGAATATTTGCCCTCTAGTGGCGAAAATGACATACTGTGCCTTTAAGAGTGGGATCATAGACGTATTGTTATATTCAGTTCACTTCAAGTTTATATGTATAGCGCATTTCATCATAATTATTATTTCGAAGCAGCTTTACATTGTTATATTTGCTACACTTTATATGTATGTTACTCCCATAATTCCCATAAAGCTTAATGGGACATGGGGGAAAAGGTGGACAGGTTTAAAGAGGGTTTTCCTTCCAGTTGTAGCTCATATTGGTGTGTTATTTTCTTCAGGTTGGACGCCTCTCCATGAAGCCTGTAACCTTGGTTACTATGACGTAGCGAAGGTTTTGATTGGTGCAGGAGCGGAAGTGAACACGCAGGGATTGGACGATGACACGCCGCTTCATGACGCCTCAAGCAGTGGCCACAAAGATGTGAGTTTTCACACACACTGACATTTATAGCGAGTGAGCAACCTACATGGGCATTAAAACCTGATCTATCAGTCAGTATAAAAGAATTAAAGCCTCTAAAATCAAAATTAAAGTTGTGTCATTTAAGAGATTCAATAACAGTGATTCAGTGTGGCAAACATGCAATTGTTCCATATGATACTACACTATACTATAGAATACTATAACAAATAGCATCAGATATAATGTGATGAAGTATGTATATGTATGCAGGATTCTTGAAGTACTTGAATTTCAGACATATGGATTCAAGGCATGGGAAGTACTTAAAAAAAACAAACGTAGGTTGAATTAAGTTGGAAATTAAATATGTTTATGGTGTTATTTCAGCAATTGTGCTCAATTGTCCAAAAAACTATCAAAAAATAATCTTGTACAAGAACTGTGACAAATAAGGCACATTTTATCAGTATTTCAGACACCACATTTGAGTATTAACAGTATTGAATTTAACAAATTTGACTAAAGTTCTTTGAATATGACTGCTTAAAACAAAATGACACATTCAAAGCATCATCATTACTCTGGCATTTTAATGTAAATGTTAAGTGTAAGTGAAATGATAAGTACAGGAAGGACTTCATGGCGCTGCATATGCTGGGGGAATTCAAAAAGGTGCTTGATTTGAAATGAATGGTAAGTTATCAGCAAAATAGCGAAACCCTTAAGTTTCTTATGTAGGCTAGTATTTTACAGTACTATAAAAGTACTATGAAAATGTTTCTGTCAGTGTTTTCAGACAATTATATTTGATTTACCAAAGTTACACAAGTGCCAATTTCACATCTGTCACATCCATAACGGAGAGGTGTCACATCCATAACCAAGCTTTTTCCTCATTAATGCAAAAATAAAGTAAAATCAATGATTTTTGTTCTATAGAGAGCCAGCTCTTATCCTTTTGATTAGCATAATTTCTTTTGGGTTGTACAGTTTAATTCACAGAATTTCCACAAAGCATGTTGTTTACTGTAAACTTGCTAACTTTTTTTTGGTTTGATATTTTTCTGATCCCATAACTCTGTGGTTAGTTGTTTTGTTAAATATAAATAATGTTTCAATATAATCTTAACGTATACTTTATGTGAATTTATCTTTTGAGATTTTACTTCAAATGTGACATGTGTAATGCTGGAATTACTCTGGTGCCTTGAATCTGCTGTTCATGAAAGAGTGGGAAACGTGTGTATGTAAATATGTCATTTGACCCACTTGTGCTCTTTACAAGTGGGTCAAATGACATCTTTACAAACACAGGGTTCCTATTATTTTATTATTATTTAAAAAAAGGTTGAAAATGCAACTCAAAAGTGCTTAAATTTGACTTCGGAAAAGGTATCCGTTCTATGACTCTAGTGTCTTTCTGACGGTCTGATCCACTTGTGTAAGTTGTCTTTTGGTATATTTTCTAGATTGTGAAGCTGCTCTTACGTCATGGAGGCAATGCTTTCCAGGCCAACAAGAGAGGTGAGAGACCGGTTGATGTTGCTGACTCTCAGGAGCTGGAGCAGCTACTCAAGGGAGAGATCCCACTCTCAGAACCAGAAGACAGCTCTTCAGGTATATCCAGAGTTCTGACTGTGTTGTTACATTGCTAATGGACCCTTTTCACAAGTCTGTTATGATGCGCTTAAGGGTCTTCAGCATCTTAAATCCTTGAAAGTGTTTAATATTTAGATTTTTAATAAAACCTTTGAACATTTGTATGTATTCACATATGTATTATATCATCTTTACATCAAATTGCAAAAAACAAATTACTGCTTGTGCGAGGTGTTTCTAATGCAGCGGCTATGTGTGCAGGACAGTAAATTTGATGTTGTTCTCTCTTCTGGCTGCCGCTGTCAGTCTCACACATTTAATTTCTTTTTCTGAAAGTCTTAATGACACCATCGTGGAGTTTTTCTTTTATTATTTCAGCAAATAGGTGTGTAAAAAAAATGATTTGTTGTACTCTCCCATTCACTGCGCTCTTAGTTTGCCAACTATGACAACTTCCACTGCTGTTAAACCCGGACATGTGAAAGACTCCATTAAACGAGCTGTGCAAACATTTGCGGCATGCTGTCAGACATGAATGATCAATTTCAGATGCAGATTTAAAGTCAAGGCTCAAATCTTCATTTTGTTAATACTTTCCTATGTGCTGTAGGTTAGTTTGAATAACCATTTTGCAAGTATCTATTATATATCCACCTAATTTGTCTTGTAAAAGAGCAATGTTTATTTTGTCATTGAAGAGAAGGACAAAAAATGCCTTTAATAATATAAATCGAACAGAAAGAGTGCATTGCAGCGGTTCCCTGGATTATAACAAAATTAATGTTGGTTAGTTTTTATCTTTTTGACTACATTTTAGTCAATGATATTGCATGCTGATGTAGTCACTGTTGGTATCTAATGATAACCTAGTAGTCATGTCTTTGTCTTGTTTTAGTCTTGGAAGAAAAACGTAATCGACAAATACTTTTCCACCTATTTTTGTTGATTTCATTGAGATTAACACTGTAAAAGAGGGTACGACCATTTGTAAATTTAGTCAGCTGAGGTCATCCGCTTCCAGTTCTTTATGTTGCTTAATAGTGCACACTTGTATTTCTTGCCATATTATTTTAATGCATCCTCTTAATTATTAACAAGCTGGTTTGTTGTCAAACACTTTTAGCACTTTATTGCACTTTATTCTACTGTTTATTTTCTAATAGCAGCTAATGAATAGGAATAGTCTTACGTTCACAGAAAACAACTTAGTTTTATATTAAAAAATAAGGTGTATACATGGTTTATATATATATATTCTTGACTATTTATTCTTGACTATTTTTTATGAAAATCGCTTATTATTAAAAAACAATTATTAATAAAATAATTATTGTGTTTGACGTGTTGTATAATCTGCTTGCAAGGTTAAAGCAATAGTTCATCCAAAAAAATGTATTTACTAACCAATTCTTTTTACTGCCTAACACAAAAGAAGATATTTAGAAAAATGTTGGACACCAGTAACTATTTACATCCATAATAGGAAAACAATACTAATGAAGTCAATGGCTACTGGTTTCCAGCTTTATTCAAAATGTCATGTTTTCTGTTCATCAACATCATAATAGGCCACAGCCATATCACCCTGCAGCCCAAGAACGGTTACTTACTGAAGCTAAGCATGGCTGAGCCTGGTCAGTACCTGGATGGGAGACCACATGGGAAAACTAGGTTGCTGTTGGAAGTGGTGCTCAGCCTGTGGTCTGTGAGTTCTAATGCCCCAGTATACTAAAGGGGACACTATACTGTCAATGAGCGCCGCCTTTCGGATGAGATGTTAAACCGAGGTCCTGACTCATTGTGGTCATTAAAAAATCCATTAACCCTTACCCATCATCTGAATTGACTCTATCACTGTCTCTCTACTCCACCAAAAGCTGGTGTGTGGTGAGTGCACTGGCACCGTTGTCCTGTGGCAACCAGGTGGATGCTTCACACTGGTGGTGGTGTGGTGGTGAGAACCCCCTCATGATTGTGACGCACTTTGGGTGTATGGCCAAACACAATAAAAGCACTATATAAATACACATTACATTACATAAAGCTCAAACAAGGTTAGAACAAGAGGAGCGTCCATACATTTTTGGGGTAAACTATCCCTGTAATGAGTATTTTACTCCTTTTAAATTTGATTTAATAGTGTATTATTATTTACTCTTTTTTTGTATTTTGTATGTTACAGAATCAGAGGACCCATCTTCAGTGAATCCATCCAGTGTAGACGAGAACCTGGAGTATTCTGATGCTGAAAAAGACTCTGACAGTAAATCGACAACTGTCAAAGCCTCATCGTCCATGTCAGGGCTGGATGAATACGAGTTCAAAGATGAGGAAGAGGAAGAGGACCTCAGTAAGGCACTTAATGAGCGACACATCTTTAGGCGAGAGCTACGGCAAAAGGAGAAGGAGGAAAAGGAAAGAAACCACTATGCTTCAAAACAAGGTAGCAAAAGCGACCAGTCGATGCTGGCTTGCAAGTCTAAAAAAACAAAGGCGTCCCGTGTCTACTGCAGTTCAGACAGTTCAAGCGATGAAGCCGAGGTGCCAACAGAAAGAAGGAGCTCACCTACTAGGTCAGTCAGTGTGGATGGACATAAAATGGACAGTAGGTTGAAAAAAGAAAGCTTGACTCTAACACCAGTGGAACAGAAAGAAAAAGGTAAACAGAAGAAAAAGAACAAGAGCCAAAGCAAAAACAAAGAAAACCAGGAAGTCAGAGAAGAAGGGAAAGAGAACAGCAAATCCCTTCTGTTTTCCTCTCCGACTGTGTCTGATAACTCTGACAAGGGCGTGAGAGAAGAGGACTCTTTCAAAATGTCATTCAGTGCAAAGGATGACACATCGGTTCACCTATTTCACCTGTCTGTAGTCAAATCCCCAAAGCTGAACCACAGCCAAACTGACAAGCAGGCAACCCCGCTGAAACAGGAAAACGCTAAGACATGTGTTTCAATCGCTGATGGATCTTGCCCTGTGGACGGCATCAAATATAACCACTACACAGACTCTGACTATTGCACAGAAGATTCCAGCAGTAAAAGCTGCAAACATAAGGAAAAGAGCAAGCATCATCACAAGGAGCTTAACTTGGAAGGAGATGACGGCAGTTCGAGTCCTTTTAAAGACAGCAGTTTAAGCAACAGTTTGGACAGCTCTGAGGGTGCGTTTAGGAAGACTGACAAAGATGGGAAAGTTGTAAAAAAGCACAAGCTAAAACACAAGGAGAAGGAGAAAGAGAAATATAGGAAGGAGTACGAGGCAGAGAGGAATCGCCACCGGCAGAAAGAGCCACGCAAGGACGGACATAGGAACCTCGAGTTTGATCGAGAGTTCTGGAAGGAGAACTTCTTCAAAAGTGATGAAAATGAAGAATCTGGGGGCAAAAGTGAGATACCTGCTGGTGAATCTCCAGTGAAATCCTCAGACTCATCACCTGTTAAAGAGGAAAAAGGGGCATCAAAAGACAAACATTCAACTAGTAACAGTAACAAGGACAGGAGGCCAAAAGAGGAAAGAGATAAAACCATTAAAAAGGAGAAAAAAGAGATTCCTCTTAAAGAGGAGCGAGGAAAAGAAGATGAAGCTGATGAGCGGACTGATGGTACTTTCTCTGTACGAGTTCCTGATGGCTCACTACACTTGTCAGAAGAAGTAGATGAGAAACCAGTTACTTGTAATTCAGCTGACCAAGACCAAGTGGAGTCTCCAGAGAAGAACTCTCGAGAAAAAAATGATAAGCGACCTCCAACAAAGGATCGGGAATCTGAGAAGTCTGATAAGAGACACTTGGATAAAGATAAGAAGGTAAAATCTGAGCATTTAGCTGACAAGCCTGAGCTCCAAAACTCTACAGATCGATGGAAGGAAAAGGAGAAATTAACAAATATTTCACATTCGCCCAGTGATAAGTGTCATAAAGAGGGTGAAAAACTCAAACAAATGACTCCAGTGAAAAAGCACGAGGAGAACAAGAAGAATAAGGACAAGCCTGATAAAAGAGCTGAGAAAGAGCACGCTTCTGGTGACCACAGAGACAAAGATAAAACAAGTTCTGAAAAGAAAGGAAAAGCCCCTGAGAAAACGGCTGATCATGGAAAATCTGAGCGCAGTAAAGACAAAGAACGGGACAAAGATTCTGACAAGAGGAAAAAAGATAAATCAACCACTCCATCTTCCTCTTCCTACTCTAATCTAAAGTCGTTATTGGAAGAGAAGAAAGGCTATGTTTGTGAGAATAATAAGGTTGTCTCATCTAAATCAAAAGAAGAGGTAACCAAACCTTCAGAGAAAGACCGAGATCGAAGAGAGAGGGACCGGGAGTCTGAAAGGCATCGAGATCGGGAACGAGATCGGCACAAGGAAAAGGACAAAGATCGATCCCAGCTTAACAGGGATGGCAAAATTAACAAGCCGAAACCAAGTGAAGTGGACTCCAAATCTAAGGTTGCACCTACTCTAAAGGATACTCGTCCCAAAGAAAAGAGGCTGGTGAATGATGACCTCATGAAGACCAGCTTTGAACGCATGCTCAGTCTCAAGGACCAGGAAATTGAACAGTGGCACAAGAAGCACTTGGAGAAAATCAAGCAGAAGGAACGTGAGCGGCTAAAACAGCGTCCAGGAATTGACCCTGGGAAACAAAAAAACAAGGAAAAAATTAAAACATCCTCTTCATCCACTGAGCCATGTCTAACCAAGGAACTAACTCGGTCAAAGAGCTCAGAAGCGCCAGATGGACAACGTGAAAAGATCTTAAAGGATGCCGCCAGTGTAAGAACGCTCTCGCTAGATGCGAAAACCTTCGGGAAGAACGGTCCAATAATTGAAAACAATCTAAGTCGATCTCCGAGGCCAGAGAGTGAAAAATCTGGCCTTATGTCAAGATCAGTATCAATGATCTCTGTGGCAAGTTCAGAAGACTCCTGTCATGCAACTATTTTGACACCTAGACCAACTGACCAATATGATTCTGACATGAATGTGGAAACTTTAGATTTGCAGCCACCTTTACTTCAGTCTTCCCTTATTGTACAGTCCTCCAGGTCGCCTAGTGTTCATGATAAAGATAGTAGCAGTCTTTCCGAATCATCGGCTCTCTGCAATCGCACACCATTGGCAAGCAGGCATGCATCCCCATGCTTAAGGGCTATTCTGGATGAAGAAGCCAAGGTACCAACAACTGAAACAAACCCCACAGAAGACTCTCTGGTAATCAGTATTGCATCACAACCAACAAGCGAGCAATCTCAAGTTCATCTAACTGAGATTAGTGTGCCCCCTGTTCAGGAGACTCGGAGCAGTCAAAGTCTTATGAACTCTCTTCCAGAAAGTGAAATTCTGTCTAGTAATGAAGGTGAAGTCGTCAATTCCACATGTCACGTACAACCTTTACAAGCTAGTGTTAAAGACATAGGTTGCCTAACACAGGCAAACAGTGTGTTTCAGAGTAATTTAGAAGAGCAGAACAAGTCTTGCACCACTAATAGTCAAACAGAGCATGCAAGTCTAGGTCAACTTGATGTCCCTGGTGCTGTGAAGACTGAGGGAATAGACAAGGAGGCTTCGCTTGCTGTTGCGTCATTACAATCTTCTCATACATTAACTTCATTATCAGATTCCAATGCACATTTGCATTCGAGTAGCCAGCAAAGTGAGACTAGCTCTGTTTCCAGTGGTGAACAGGCATTGACAGCAGACACTGGTTTGAGAACAGAACAAAGAGAAAAACCTTTGGTTGCTTCAGAGTACAAAGAGGACAAGAGTGGGGAAAATGTCACCATAACTGATTGCACAAGCACTCCAAGTCCATCTACAGCATTCTGTAGATCCATCTCTGAGGAATCTACTAAACCACTGCTGAAGGCGACCAGTGTTCAGGAAGATACTGAAAAGGGCAATGAACATGTGCAAGAAGAAAGTACCCCAAGGGTCTCCAATGAGCCATTGGTTACAGTCGATGCTCAACCAGAGAAACAAGACCTACATTTGGCTTCGGTGTCAAGTGTTTCTCCAAAATGTTGTCCCAGTCCAGAAAGGATCCCTGAGGAGCCCATGGAGGTATCAGAAGAAGCTTCGGATAAGAGTCAAATCCCAGAAACGGATGAGGCCAAAGTCTTTTCTTTAGAAGAAGGTGCAGTGATTCAGACTCCATCTGAAAGTAAGGCTGACTCAGAAACGTCTGACCAGCTAGACGAGAAGTCTATGAAATCTGACACTCTGGCTAATGTAGAACAGGCTCAAAGCAGTGCTCCTGTCCACCCTGATCATCAGGCAGAGCCAACCAGTGGAGAGACCTCCGGAAGTTCCTCTCCGATATCGGTCATGGACAGAGATTCAGATATATCTGGGGCCAGAGCCAAAGTCAGACTCCTTGAAGAAGAAGCTGACATTCAAGCGACCCATCCAAGAAAACGAAAAATGCCTAGAGCATCTCCGCTAGCCCAAGGAAACCTTACAGCTCAGCAGGTCAGAGAAAAGACTCAGCAGTCCCTGGCTGCGATTGTAGATGCATTGAAGCTTGAGGAGATCCAGCCTTACCAGACAGAGAGAGCCAACCCATATTATGAGTTCTTGCACATTCGCAAAAAGATCGAAGAGAAGAGGAAAGTCCTTTGTAGTGTCATTCCTCAAGCGCCTCAGTACTACGACGAGTATGTGACATTCAATGGGTCCTATCTGCTGGATGGAAACCCTCTCAGCAAACTCTGCATCCCAACAGTAAGCTGAACTCCACTTACAGTATGTGAAAGTAATATTTACTTAAGACTAAGGCAAACAATGTCTCACTGTTCTTCGGTTTTGTAGATAACGCCTCCACCCTCTTTACCTGAACCACTGAAGGAGATGTTCAAACAGCAGGAGGTGGTGCGGATGAAACTGAGACTGCAGCACAGCATCGAAAGGGTAAGTGGAAATCAAGAATGGGTGGTGTTTACAAATATCAATTTTCATAAAGGGTTTATTTTTTGTACTTCAGCTTTTATTTTATTTTTCAAAAAATAATATATAATGTCTTACAATAACCAGAAGGATAGGTTTAACAATTATTACCACTCTATGTATTCCACACACCCAGTGCACATCAGGAATTACATGATAAATATAATATAGGCGGCGACATGGTGGCAAGAAGGTCGCTGGCTCGAGTCCCGGCTGGGTCAGTTGGTATTTCTGTATAGAGTTTGCATGTTCTCCTTGTGTTGGCGTGAGTTTCCTTCGGGTGCTCCGGTTTCCCCCCACAGTCCAAAGACATGCGGTATAGGTGAATTGAATAAACTAAATTGGCCATAGTGTATATGTGTGAATGAGTGTTTATTGATGTTTCCCAGTGATGGGTTGCAGCTGAAGGGCATCCGCTGTGTAAAACATATGCTGGATAAGTTGGCGGTTCATTCCGCTGTGGTGACCCCTTGATGAATAAAGGGACTAAGCCAAAGGAAAATGATTGAATATTATATAGGCCAAGTAATTTAATAACATGGACTAAATTGACATTCCTAATATTAGATGAAGAAAAGGTTTTCCTGAATGGAGTTTTACAGCCTCCTAGCGGTGTGTGATGGAACTGCAGCAGATTTGTGAAATTTCTAAATAATAAAGCAACATTACAACAATATTAAATAGTTATTTATTTCACAATTAAGCATTACATTATATCATATTAAAAAAAAGTTAAAATATAAAACTTTAAATGAGGATAATGTAAAAAATCATTTCATAGTTTCAAATATAGCAGTTTAGGGCTGGTAATCTACATGTTTTACAGGTGTATTTACTACAGAAATTATTTAAAAATAAAAACGTCAACCTTTTGAGCCTGTTGAATTATATTCATGTTTAAAAGTATTGCAGTTCATATGCAGACATTTAAGAAACGGAGAAATGTTATTTGGATTTATGGATGTTTCTTTTTTTGCTGCTTTTTAATTGTAATAATTATGACTTAATTGACTTAATCACGAATTAACTCAACAATTTGCTCATCCAGGAAAAGCTGATTGTATCCAATGAGCAGGAGGTTTTGAGAGTTCATTACCGCGCTGCAAGAACACTAGCCAATCAGACGCTTCCGTTCAGTGCCTGCACAGTCCTATTGGATGCCGAAGTATACAACATGCCCCAAGAAGTCCAGGTAAGGGATCACCTTATGAGACATTCGTTTTAAATTGAAGTAAAAAATATATTTAAACTCAAGTGAACACTGCAGCTTGAGGTAAGACTGCAATTAAATGAAATATTGCATGAAGTAAAAATCCAAACACCGTAATTTTGGTTCCAAGTTTTACTCAGAAATCGCAAGTAAATTACTTAGACATACTTGGGCTCCTTAGGACGATATTACAAAAATGTGTTTTCCAGATTCTGACCAAGTTTAATAAAATGAAGCTGAACTTGCTTTAGATCAGGCTTTTTTTTTTTTACTTCAGAAAGTCTTGTTACGTACAGGTTGACCTTATTACAGATGTGAAAATAAGTATTGAACACGTCCTGTTTTTTCCTGGGAATAATATATCTAAAGGAGCTGATGACATGAAATTGAAGCAGATTTTGGTAAAAAACCCAAACAATACAAACATTAAAATAAAACAAAACTAAACATCTGAAAAATGAGTTGTGTGTAAAAACAATGAAATGACACATGGAGAAAGTGCTGAACTACTGAAACGTGTTGAACACTTTAGATAAAAGGATTTTTTTGGTGACGTCCGCTTAAAGACGCCTCTCATATGGAGAATGAAGTCACATGCATTGCTCAGGTGTGAGTTTTTCACAGACTTCAACAGAGTGTCAACATCTTGATGCTTCTGTGGGTCTCGTCTATCAGATCTGAGCTTTAATTAGTATTTTCTGTTGGATTCAGGTCAGGTGATTGGCTGGGCCGTTCTACAGCTTGATTTTCTTTCTCTGAAAGCATTTGAGAGTTTCCTTTGCTGTGTTTAGGATCATTGTCTTGCTGAAATGTCCACCCTGGTTTCATCTTCATCCTCCTGCTAATGTAGATGTTGGACTGAAGCAGCTGATATTCATTTACACTGAGGAAGGGCAGAGGGTTGCTGAAGAGATTTCAGCTGCTGTCTGGGCTTTCACTGCCAGAATACACCTCCCTTTCTTCATGTGTTCAATACTTTTTTCCTGCGTCATTTCATTTTATTACGCATAACTTCATTTGTAAACTAATTAGATCTGTTTTCTTTGCATATATGGATTTCTTTGGTTGTTACCAACATCCGGGGAAAAATTAAAGTCAACAGCACCTTTAGAAATATGTTTTCTGAGAAAAATGATAACGTGTTCAATACTTGTTTTCCCCCCTGTATCTCTGTTTTCTTCATTTCATCTTTTTTTTTTTTCAGGGTGATGATGGGAAGACTTCTGTTCGAGATCGGTTCAATGCGAGGCAGTTCATGTCTTGGCTTCAGGATGTAGACGACAAGTTTGACAAGTTGAAGGTACAAAAGGGAACAGAAATATGACATGAAATGGACACGAACAAAACAACCAGCATCTGTAAAAAAATAGTTTAGAGCAGAGATGCCCAAACTAGGGCCCGAGGGCCAAAGTTGGTCCACGGTAACCTTTGATTTGGCCTGCCATCCCATCTGAGAAGAGAGTGAGAGTGATGGGGGAATTTCAGTTAGCTTTTAACAATGTTTCAATGAAATGGTGTAAATGAATCAGATTTAGCTTAAATGTACATACCTGATGGATAGAGGACAATGCAGAGACTTTGGTGAGCAAATCAAGGCAAAGGCAGATTCTGCTCGACTAGTGTATTCAGCATTGTACTGTACTCCACTGTTAGTAATGTTTTAGTAACGATGAGTATTGTTTTTTATTTATTTTTAAATATTATGAAATAAATAAGGAAATTACCAATAACAACAACTTTAATGTAATATAGTTTGGTATATTTACCTTCGGCCCACGGCTCATGATGATATTTGGTTTTTGGCCCTTTATACGAAAAGGTTTGGGCATCCCTGGTTTAGAGTTTGAAGACTTTAAAATGCATTAGATTTATAGCATCAGAGAATGAAAACAAACGTCAGGCTAGCAGTTTTGTGAGCCCTTTGCATGTTTAAGAAGCAGTTATGATTGTAAATTATATATTTATTACCAATACAGCCAATTCTGCTCATATGGAATAAATAAATCCCTTTAATAGGACTATTTGTGGCTGAATTATTAGCCCCCTGTATATTTTTCCCCCAATTTCTGTTTAACGGAAAGATGATTTTTTTCAGCACATTTCTAAACATAATAGTTTTAATAACTCACCTCTGATAACTTAATAATACTAATACACTTTCTTTTATCTTTGCCATGATGACAGCACATAATATTTGACTAGATATTTTTCAAGATACTAGTATTCAGCTTAAAGAGACATTTACAGTCATTGTATAACAGTGGTTTGTTCTGTAGACATTCGAAAAACTATATTGTTTAAGGGGGCTAATAATATTGAGCTTAAAATGGGTTTTAAAAAATTAAAAACTGCTTTTATTCTAGCTGAAATAAAGCAAATAAGACTTTCTCCAGAAGAAAAAATATTATCGGAAATACTGTGGAAAAATTCCTGAATCTGTTAGACATTATTTGGGAAATATTGGAAAAAGATTCCCAGGAGGGCGAATCATTTTGACTGACCTAAACCTCCATCTTCCTGCAGACGTGTCTCCTGATGCGGCAGCAGCATGAAGCGGCAGCGTTAAACGCGGTTCAGCGTCTGGAGTGGCAGCTAAAGCTACAGGAACTAGATCCCGCCACTTACAAGTCCACCAGCATTTTCGAGATTCCCGAATTCTACATCCCGCTCGTGGAGGTCAACGACGACTTCGACCTGACGCCGATATGACCTGCCGAAGAGACAAAAAACACATTTTCAAAGCTATCGGACCACATCAAGAGATGAGTGTAGGGTGAAACACGAAGCACTTGATTTTGGGGGTGTGAGTGCGTGCGTGCGCGCGCTTGGTTGTTGTGTGTGTGTGTGTGTGTGTGTCACAGACGCTCCAGATTTATAATAAAATAGATAAGGAAAAAAAAAAGCGCTGCACTTCCAGGCTACCTGTCGGTTCAGTCAGTGTTGGCAGTTCTGGTTCGACCACATGCACTTCACCGTACGGGCGCCAGATTGGTTCCTACAGACTGCAGGCCGAAACTAAAACGCACTTAACCCTGAGCTCCACGGGTCGAGGAAGAGAAAAGAAAAAGAAAACAGCCTCCAGAGGGTAAAGACCACCATGGAGAACGGAGAGCGATCTGAATCCGACATGTTTCTACAGTGAGTGTTGATAGATTGTGTATAGATTGTGCTCCTCATTTTTTAACTTATTTTATACATACTGATTGTGCATTTGTAAATAGCCATGTAATTATTGTTTTTAACTTGTAAAGAAAACACACACACACACACACACAAAAAAACAACGAAATGAAACTGAAAGGACGGAAGAGTTAAAGTAATAAATATTTTGATTGTAAACTTTGTTTCGTCTAATGTTTAATGGACCAAAGTTGTTTTCACATTGAAGTTCTTCGTTGTTGCTGTTGTTGTTGGCTTAACTCTTTAAGCATGTGTTTTGGGAGACTTCTGTTCTGTCTTCTTTTGTTCTTCTTTCATTTGTTTTTGAGCTCCTCTTTTCGACATTCATCAGAGCCGATGTTTTTTGACTTGTGATTTCTATAATGTGCATGCTTTCGCAGGTTCGTCCCTTTCTGACAAGTTGTACCGTGGTGAGGTTTTTACTGAAGTGGTCCTGGTTCCTTTTTCTGCCATTGTTGTGTCTGTTAGTAACATCCACTTCTCTGC
Organism: Danio choprae; assembly: GCA_903798125.1. Classification (NCBI taxonomy): domain Eukaryota; kingdom Metazoa; phylum Chordata; class Actinopteri; order Cypriniformes; family Danionidae; genus Danio; species Danio choprae. The sequence goes on along the minus strand of CAIGQW010055055.1, from coordinate 73,684 downwards.
GTGTCGTCTCTTGTGTCTCGCGCACATTTAAAAAGAAAAAAAGGAGAAAAGAAGAGGAAAAAAAAGAGGAAAGAGGAAAGGTTTGTTGTGGTTTCTCCATAGGAAAAGCGAAACTCTCCTACTTTTACAGTTTTAAATGTGAGATCACAACAAAAGCTATTTTTTACAACGTAATGCCTTTTGAACGATGGTTCTAAAAATACGTCTATTTTAATATTTACTTGTTACATGAGGATGTACATATTTGTAATATATAATTGAATAAATTTTATTGGTTGTGAAATCAAAATCTTTGCTTGTTTTTCTCTTTTGTTACAGGATATGTAGATGAAGCTGGACTATAGGGCTGCGCGATTTTGGAAAAATCTGATATTGCGATATTTTATTTCTCTGCGATATGAGCACGGATGGGCCTCACGGTGGCGCAGTGGGTAGCACGTTCGCCTCACAGCAAGAAGGTCGCTGGTTCGAGCCTCGGCTGGGTCAGTTGGCATTTCTGTGTGGAGTTTGCATGTTCTCCCCGTGTTGGCGTGGGTTTCCTCCGGGTGCTCCGGTTTCCCCCACAAGTCCAAAGACATGCGGTATAGGTGAATTGGGTAGGCTAAATTGTAGTGTATGGGTGTGTGTGGTTGTTTTCCAGTGATGGGTTGCGGCTGGAAGGGCATCCGCTGCGTAAAAAAACATGCTGGATAAGTTGGCGGTTCATTCCGCTGTGGCGACCCCAGATTAATAAAGGGACTAAGCCGAAATGAAAATGAATGAGTACGGTTTCGGGAAGATGGATTGAATAGCTCTATTTGACGATTTTCTGGAGAGTCTAACAGTATTCGGGTACAGACATATAATCACAGTATAAAAAGTATGAATAATCACAGTGCAAAAGAAATGCTTTTCTTATTTTGTCTCGTTTTTAGTCCGAATATCATAAATAATTCTTAGACCAGGGCGACACGGTGGCTCAGTGGTTAGCACTGTAGCCTCACAGCAAGAAGGTCGCTGGTTCGAGTCTCGGCTGGGTCAGTTGGCATTTCTGTGTGGAGTTTGCATGTTCTCCCCATGGGTTTCCTCCAGGTGCTCCGGTTTCCCCCACAAGTTCAAACACATGCGCTATAGGGGAATTGAATAAGCTACATTGGCCGTAGTGTATGAGTGGGTGTGGGTGTTTCACAGTACTGGATTGCAGCTGGAAGGGCATCTGCTGTGTAAATCATATACTGGATAAGTTGCCGGTTCATTCTGCTGTGGCGACCCCTGATGAATAAAGGGACTAAGCTGAAGGATAATGAATAAATTCTTAGACCCAGTAAAAACAGTGTTTGGTTTTCACCGTCAGAAGAAATGAGTGAAAATTAAGAGTCTTTTAGAGTTTAAAGGAAATGATCTGCCGGTGGAGTGAAATAATCTGGGGGGGTTTTTGCTTTGAAATGGAGATATTTAGACTAGAAACCAGACAAAAATTCGAAGTAATTTTTTTTTTGCATAAATCATATAAATACAGTGATTAAATACAGTTCTGTAGCTCCTGGTCAACTGTAATTCAGACTGGACATTCCATATCTTTGCGATATAACTATTGCGGATAACCCATGCCATATTGATTCTGAAACCATATATTGTGCAGCCCTAGCTGGAAATATTAGAGACTTGCCGTCTTAAAAGTCAAGTAAAAAGTTGACATGCAAAAACGGATAACCACCATTTTTTTATTTAAAAAATTTCCATATATATATAATTTTCTTTGCAATTGTACTCTTTAATGCTCAGTGTAAAAACAAATATTAATCCAAATCATGTTTTTTTTTGCAATAGTATTTTTCAATGCATGCATAAAAATGACTTTTTTCAAAAATCTACTTTTGGGCAGCACGGTGACTCAGTGGTTAGCTCTGTCGCCTTACAGCAAGAAGGTTGCTGGTTCGAGTCACGGCTGGGACAGTTGGCATTTCTGTGTGGAGTTTGCATGTTCTCCC
>CAIGQW010055055.1:10235-26714 GCA_903798125.1 Danio choprae | reverse complement strand
AGGACATCCGCTGCGTAAAACATATGCTGGATAAGTTGGCGGTTCATTCCGCTGTGGCGACCCCAGATTAATAAAGGGACTAAGCCGAAAAGTGGTTAGCACTGTGGCCTCACAGCAAGAAGGTCAGTGGTTCGAATCCAGGCTATAGGTCCAAACACATGCACTATAGGTGAATTAGATGAACTAAATTGTCTGTAATGTATGACTGTGTGTGTGAATGAGTGTGTATGGATGTGGGGGTTGCAGCTGGAAGGGCATCTGCTATGTAAAACATATGCTGGATAAGTTGGTGGTTCATTCCGCTGTGTCGTCCCCTGATGAAGAAAGGAACTAAGCTGAAGGAAAATGAATGAATGTATAATCTGAATAGTGTGTGTTTCTGAGTGGTTGTTTATACTTTAGCGCCGTCTGCCGGATCATAACTGCATTACAACTATTCATAACATTCATAACAGAGCTCAGCATATTAGAATCATCAGTCTTCAATTATTTGGTAGTCTTTAACTGACTTAAATGACTGCAAACAATACTGCAGATGAAAATAAACTGATCGACCTCCTATGTGTCCACTAGGTGTCGCTATAAAATAATTTTCGCTTATTTTGTGCCATAATGTTACAATATTTAGTTAATAAAAATACACAATGTCGTTAGAATACTGAAAATAATGCAAGCGTTATTAAAACATTAAACAAAAGTGATGCAAAGTATTTAAAATGTGAATTGAAGATAAAAATAGTAGGGAATTTTAATTATGTAAATACATTTGATATGTAAATACACACGGTGTGTAGCCAGCTTTGTGTATTTTCCCAAACGCGTTCCGTTGTGCGCACTCGCTCACAGCGCAGCGGCACTCGTTTTTGCTCCGTCCCGGCTTCCATACTTCGCCTCGTTCTCGCTTTCAGTCGGTCGTGCAGTGAACATGGCGGAAGCAACCCCGCGGCCCTGCCGGTTCTTCTGTCACAGGTGCTCGGAAGAAATCAGTCCTCGGCTCCCGGTAAGTCGCCGTGGTTTTAACGAGCCTCTCCTGAAGGGCCTTAAATCTCTGTGAACGAATGTGACGCCGCATTTTAGATAAACGCTTCTCTGTGCTAGCTGTGCTAATGGCTAACAGGCTGCTGGTTGCCAATAGCAACAATCTGGATTAAATTGAGGATTTAATGAAATTACACTTAATTGGAGACGTGAGAGTTTATTTAGGCGGACTCGGACGCGGATTAACGGGCTTTCCGGAGCTTTGCTGCCGGTGTGAGCTGTCAAAGCTGAAGCCTGGCTGCTGTGACATCACCTCGGGACTGTTACTAGATAACAATAATCATCATGAATAGCGTAATATTGATAATTCATAGTTATAAAGCCTGTCAGGTGTTTCTGGCTTGTGTTTCGGATGGTCTAATCTCTAGACCATGTTGTTTGCTTGATTAAACCAGAAGACTAGTTAGGGGATCATTTGGGTTAAGGTTAGGGCTAGGGTTATTCAGCTAACAGTATTTGATGATATTGTTTGGTTATACACTTTTTTTTTTTTTTTTTTTTTTTTTGTTTTAAATTTTTTTTTTTTTTTTTTTTTTTTAATTGAGGTAAATTTGGTTTTATATTCGCATGTTTAGAGTTAATAACGTAATTTTATAAAGTATTGTTTGCCCATTTTAAATCATATTAGCAGCAAGTGACTATTAAAGTACATTGTTCACAGTCGATTAAATAGTGCTGATGTTGTTTTGAAGTCGTTCTTACATGCCATTTCAGACTGAATATTTAAAGTAGCATGGTAAGCAATATAAGGAGCATGTCACGAGTTGTCACTGTTAAAAAATGAATGAATGTGCGAATATTAAAACTTTGTTAGATGTTCATAATCATGGTTTTGGTGATTTGTATGCTGTGTAATGTCGTGTATGCTCGGCTACAATAGAAGAACTGCTGATAATAAGACATTAGCATAGTTTTATTTACTAATTCCTATATTCAATGTTGTTATTAATATTATTATCTTGATCATTGCATTGATCAGGTGCTGAAGGATAACCTCTAGAATTTCTGGTGGTTTTTAATCTATTGCTGTTGAAAATTGATGGACAGTTTCTCGATAATAGGTTTTATTAAAGGGATAATTCACCCCCAAATTTTAAATTTACTCACTATTTATTCGCCATCAAGTTGTTCAAAATCTTTATACGTTTATTTCCTCTGTTGAACACAAAAGAAGATATTTTAAAGAAAGCTGAAAATCTGTAACCATTGACTTCCATAGTAGGGAAAACAAATACTATGGAAGTCAATGGTTACAGGTTTCCGGCATTTTTCAAAATATCTTCTTTTGTGTTCAATAGATGAAACTCATAAAGGTTTAGAACAGTTAAAGGGTGAGTAAATGACAGAATGTGTATTTTTTAGGGGGTGAACTATCCATTTAGTGTGCATATTTTTGTTATTGATAATATATAGTTTTTATCAGATTAAGTACTGCTTGGGGCTGTTTTTAAAATTATTCTTGACGTTTAAATATTGTAAATGAAGTTGTCTATTGACTGGTTGTTATAATATCACATTGTTATTTATACTGACTGAATAATCTGAGTTGAGTTGTTGTGTTTGTGTGCATTTGGGGTTTTATCCATCAGTGCATATTTATTAAAATAACCTGATTTAATCAATGTGGAACTAAATACAGGTTTTAATGGGATCTTATGCCTTATAAATTAGGTAATCTTATGAATTAGGTGTTATCTTATGGATAGGCCCACATTTTTTTAGCTTATGATTGAGTCCATTTATTTACTTGTGTAAATGTGTGATGTTTATTCAGTTTTTAAATAAATTTCAGTAATATTATTGACAAATATAAATGTTCATATGATTTATTTACATTACAGCTTGTAAAGTAATATTGTCTGTCTTTTAGTTGATATGTTATTTGAGAGACTTGCTTTGTTTACCATTTTTTTTTGCATTGTAACCATTAAAGTTAAAAAAGTATTATTATTATTATTATTATTATTTAATTTTATATATTGTTTTTAGTTACGATACTCCCAAAATCATTCAGAAAATAGCAGAAATAGCAAAAAATGTCTGCAGAATCTGTGGACGTAATTAAAAACTTAATATATGAAATAAAAAGTAATAGTTTTTTAAAAACTTTTATTTAATGTTTACAATGCAAACCTATCTAGATCCACTTATTTGGTAAACACAGCAAGTCTCTTATATAATAGATCTACTAAAAGACAGAAAATATTACTTTACAAACTGTATTGTAAATAAATCAAATGAACACTTCAATATTAGTCAATAATATTACTGAAATTAATTTAAAAACTGAATAAGATTCTGAACAGTGCAGATTCTGTCTGGCCCTACCTATGAGTTATTATTTTTATTGTAATGTACAATTATTAGGATTAAGATAATTAAATGCGCCTTAAAATTGTAGAATTATTGTAAAACAGGCTAGAAAAACAGTTTAAAAAGTTTCAATACAGTTACTTTAACAAAATAAATGATAATTAAATGGGTATGTTTAAAATCAGTTTCACTAAGTTACACTGAGTTATAGTTTAATGGTTGTCATCTGTACATTTCGCAGTATTTCCTATAATAGTTTTACTGATTTGACTGGAATAAAAACAGTTTAAAGTTCTTTTCAAGGTCAAGATTATTGGCCCCCTAAAGATAATTATTTTTGATTGGCAGAACAAACCACTGTTGTCCAATGACTTGCTTTAATACACACTAGGGGTGTAATGGTACACAGAAGTCACGGTTCTGTTCATACCTTGGTTTTGGGGTCACTGTTCAATATGGGTTTGGTACAACAGGAATAAGCAACAAATCCCCAGTGCTTGCTTTTTCTGTTTGTTTTGAACAGGCAGACTTGATTTGGCTTGATCTGCTACAGAACTGAAAAGCTTCTTGTGATTCTAGTGAAGTACAACGTAAATAAAATAATGAAAAATAAAACTTTATAATTAGGAGACTGCATATTAATCTTTGAACGGCTGACCCTCTCCTAAAACAACAGAAAAACAGTAATTGTGCAAAAGATTCAGTAAGCTTCAAAACTGAAATCTTTTTTTATGAAAATGCTAGCTCTACTATACATTCATAACAGTGGGTGCAGCGGGCAACAACTGTTCAGTCTTGTGCATGTGTATGGACCCTTTTCACATTTCAGAATTTTCAGCAGCGGAAGTCGTCATAGTTGGGTAAACTTACAGTGCATCCGGAAAGTATGGAAAAAATGGATTAAATTCAATTATTTCCTCAACATTCTGCACACAATCCCCCATAATGACAATGTGGAAAAAGACTTTTTGAAATTGGTGCAAATGTATTAAAAATAAAAAGCCTGAATAATCACATGTACATCAGTATTCACAGCCTTTGCCGTGAAGCTCTACATTGAGCTCAGGTACATTCTGTGTCCACTGGTCATTCTGGAGATGTTTCAGCAGCTTAACTGGAGTTCACCTGTGGTAAATTCAGCTGATTGGACATGATTTGTAAAGGCATACACCTGTCTATATAAGATCCCAGGGTTAACAGTGCATTTCCAAGCACAAACCAAGCATGAAGACAAAGGAATTGTCTGTAGACCTCCGAGACAGGATTGTCCCGAGGCACAAGGCTGGGGAAGGTTACAGAAAAATTTCTGCTGCTCTGAAATTTCCAATGAGCACAGTGGCCTTCGTCATCCATACGTGGAAGATGTTTGGAACCACCAGGACTCTTCCTAGAGCTGGCCGGCCATCTAAGCTGAGTGATCGGGGGAGAAGGGCCTTAGTCAGGGAGGTGATCAATAAACCGATGGTCACTCTGTCTGAGCTCCAGCATTCTTCTGTGGAGAGAGGAGAACCTTACCGAAGGACAACCATCTGTGCAGCAATCCACCAATCAGGCCTGTATTGTAGAGTGGCCAGACGGAAGCCACTCCTTAGTAAAGGGCACATAGCAGCCTGCCTGGAATTTGCCAAAAGGCATCTGAAGGACTCTCAGACCATAAGAAACAAAATTCTCTGGTCTGATGAGACTAAAATTGAACTCTTTGGAGTGAATGCCAGGCGTTACATTTGGAGAAAACCTGACACCGCTCATCACCAGGCTAATACATCCCTACAGTGAAGCATAGTGGTGGCAGCATCATGCTGTGGGGATGTTTTTCAGCAGCAGGAACTGGCAGACTAGTCAGGATAGAGGGAAAGATGAATGCAGCAATGTACAGAGACATCCTGAATGAAAACCTGCTTCAGAGTGCTCTTGACCTCAGACTGGGGCGACGGTTCATCTTCCAGCAGGACAATGACCCAAAGCACACCGCCAAAATATCAATAGAGTGGCTTCACAACAACCCTGTAAATGTCCTTGAGTGGCCCAGCCAGAGCCCAGATCTAAATCTTATTGAACATCTCTGGAGAGATCTGAAAATGGTTGTACGCCATCGCTTTCCATCCAACCTGATAGAGCTTGAGAGGTAATGCTAAGAGGAATGGGCAAAAATTCCCAAAGACAGGTGTGCCAAGCTTGTGACATCATATTCAAAAAGACTTGAGACTGTAATTGCTGCAAAAGGTGCATCAGTATAGTATTGAGCAAAGGCTGTGAATACTGATGTACATGTGCTTTTTCAGGCTTTTTATTTTTAATAAATTTGCAACAATTTCAGAAATTCTTTTTTCACATTGTCATTATGGGGGATTGTGTGCAGAATGTTGAGGAAATAAATGAATTTAATTCGTTTTTGAATTAAGGCTGTAACATAAAAAAATTAAGCACTATGAAAACTTTCCGTCTGCACTGTAGTGCAGTGAATGGGAGAGTGCAACAAATATATTTTTTTACAATCTTATTTGCTGAAATATTAAAAGAAAAACTCAACGATAGTGTTATCAAGACCTTTAGAAAAAGGAAAAAAAATAATGTGTGACTGATAACGACAGCCAGAAGAGAGAACAATGTCAAATTTACTGTCCCGTCCCCATAGACGCAGCATTAGAAACACCTGGCATAAGTGGTCATTTGTTTCTTTGTAATTTGATCCAAAGATGATATAATATATACATAAATAAATATAAATATATATATGTTTTTTTTAAGTATAAATATTGAAAACTTCCAAAGATTTAAGATGCTGATGACAGTTAAATGCATCATAACAGTCTTGTGAAAAGGGTCCATTGAGAAGGAACTCATGTGCACACGAGATGAGACAATGTTATATTTCCATTGTTTTTCTATGTAAAGGCATTTAACGGACATGCGGGATTTGCATCTCGCACATAAGTAGCACGTTTTTTTTTTTTGTGGCGCTCATTACTGTCAGTTCTACAGCAGTGGACCAATCAGAAGAACTCAGAGGATAAGGCAAGGGTGGTAGGCCTGTCACGATAATCAATATATGGACTTATCGTACAACACATGGACATGACCTCAATCATATTTGGTGATGCAATATATATCGCCCGTACATAACAACCAATTCTAGCAACACTTTAGCTGATTGTGCAACATCTCGATCTCTATTGGAGCTGTCAGTGTCAGGACAGTTAAAAAAACCACTATAATATTTACTATAAATTACTATAGTTTATTTTCATGTGGGTGTCTGACGATTAGTATTATTTATGATATGCGTTTTCACATTCTGATTCCAATGCCTAATTATTAAATTGTTAAAGTGACTATAATTAAATGAAATATTCTTAAGAATGAAGTATGATGTGTTCTTTGGAAGAGTGGACTTGCATTGTGATAATATTATGTTGTCATTCTGGCATTATAAAATGAGTGGCATAAAATGGCCTTAAAATGACAGTAATATAATTATCACAATATATTTTGGTGCAATATATCATACAACAAAAAATAGATGTTACAGGCCTATGAGTTGCAAGCGTTACACTTCTAATATATACATTAGAGTTGTAATGGTACATGTATTGGTCCCGAACCATCACAGTATGATGGTCATGGTTCGGTTCACATGCACCCACAATGAATACAGTCAATCCAAATGTGCAGTGACTCTTATTAGACAGCAGTCATTCGACCACAGCAGTCCAACAACTGAGCAAACATTCACAAACAAATGTGTCTTATAAAGTTTTATAAACTATAAAGTTTTATTTTGCATTATTATGTTCATTTTTTTGTGCTTTTGCATCACAAGAAGCTCTAGTTCTGTCGCTGATTATGACAGAACACTTCTGCCTGTTCAAAATAAACAGAAAAAGCAAGTACTGGAGATTGTTATTATTCCTGTTGTACCGTACCGATCCGTGACCCCAAAACCGAAGTATGTACTAAACTGTGACTCCAGTGTACTGTTACACCCCTAATAAATATATATATATATATATATATATATATATATACACACAAACACACAAAAAATGCTAACTAAAATAAGTGCAAAATATACACAAAAATGTTTAAAGGTCCCATGAAGTGCTTTGAAATATGCATTGTTATTTGATGTTTGACATAATCTCAACTGAAACACAAAGAGAGGGTGGAACATGGTGTAGCTCCTCCCCTTTTAAAAACGTAAAATAGTGTTGTTTTTTTTATCGCCGCTCTGCTAGTGAAAGTGGCTGAGCTCAAGCGCATCAAATGAGAAGCAGCTTGAAGGGGGCGGGGCATGTCAGATACTAGAGAGCATTTGATTGGTCATTATTTGATGAGAAACTGAAGTATGAGGTGACGGGAATAAAAAAACGTTGCTTCATTTAGGCGGAAGTGACAAACTATAAGCTTTACATGTTTATATCATCTAAATGCGAATTCTGTCACTGTTGTGGAGCAGCTTTTAGATATCTTAAAAACTAACAATACTGATGCTAACATCTAAAAAACTGCATTTTAATTTTATGGGACCTTTAAATATGTACAAATTTAAACTTTTATAAAAACTGAACTAATAGTTTCTCCATTACGCTAAAATAAGACAGCTGGTGTTATGTCTCTAGTGATTTAGTTTTTTTTAAGCTGGTTTTCAGCATGCAGTGTGTGTGTGTTGGCTAGGGAAGGTCAAACTTTTCGCTGACACTCACAATAAATGAAGCTAATGCAGTTTGGGAACGATGATGTCATTTATAAAACTGCCTTCATTCACTGTCAGCTTCATTCCGAATGACCCGGGAGGACAAATCAGGAATCAATCCTAAACCGCAGATCCGTTTCCTCACCTACAGCCGTCAGAAAACATGATGTGGGAGATCTTTCTGAAAGGATCTTCACGTTTGCTCCTCACATGAGTTTTCAGAGGAAGAGAATGAATGGATGCCTTCACAAAGCTCTTTTGCTTGTCTCTTCATCATTCTGTGCTGTTATTATCCTCCTGTTGTTGTGCGGAGCCTCTAGAAAGAGCTCAAACGGGACAGAACGTCAGTCACTGAACTGAGGTCAGCTGGAGGTCATCATATACAACACAGAGGCCATTCAGATGGGTTCAATGCAGTATTTGCACTTGAAACTGTATCATAAGTGTTTTCAATATAAATAAGTGTTGTCATGATACTGGAATTCGGTACCAATCGATACTGACATTTTTTAAAACATCCGTTTCCCGCTAACGTTTGAGCGCTGTTGAGCGCGTTCTTAAACAGCACTGATTTGCCATTGTGTTCACATGCTCAACAGAAATGATTGTGATTGGCCGTGAAGGTCATCAGTTCACCGAACTCACCGCTGTTTACTGAGTGTAACCACAGATACAGCGACACTGGGGCGTTTTAAAGCCGCGAAGATCGTATGTCAGCTTATAAACAGACCAGCTGATCTCCACGGCTTTAAAACGTGCTCAAATGTTAGCGGGAAATGGACCTTTTTAAAATTTCAGTACCGAATTCGAGTATCGTGACAACACTAATACAAATACACAAATAAGCCGAGAATGAATGATAGGTTTTCCCAGAGATGGGTTGCAGCTGGAAGGGCATCCGCTGTGTAAAACATATGCTGGATAAGTTGGCGGTTCATTCCGCTGTGGTGGCCCCAGATTAAAAAAGGGACTAAGCCGAAATGAAAATGAATGAATGAATGATAGGTGTTACAGTTTGTGAAAGTCTAGAGTTCAAGCTGGGCTTCAGTTTGTTCTGGTCATGGCAGATATGATCATGACTGAAATCACAGCATTAAATGTCACTCTCAGACCAAGTCTTTCTGCATCTTTTTATGTTTAAATCACAGTGAAGGAAATGCATCTAAATTAATGAATCTCTAACTAAACTGTGCAGTGTTTACAGTCTGTACAAAAACAGTACGCTTAAAAAAAACAAAAAAAAAACTCCTGATAATACACAGCAAGTATTGAACACATCATTTTTTTCCTGGGAATAATATTTCTAAAGGAGCTGTTGACATGGAATTGAACCAGATTTTGGTCAAAACCCAAACAATACAAACATACAAATAAAACTAAACAAAAAAATAGTTCTGTGTAATAACAATGGAGTGACACAAGGAGAAAGTGCTGAACTACTGAAATCATCAATACTTTTTCCCTGTGTCATTTCATTTTATTACGCATAACTTCATTTGTAAACTAATTAGATTTGTTTTCTTCGCATATATGGATTTTTTTGGTTGCTACCAACATCCGGGGAACATTTCAAACCAACAGCACCTTTAGAAATGTGTTTTCTGAGAAAAATGATGACCCGTTTAATACTTATTTACCCCACTCTATATATATATTTTTTGTATCGAGTTTGTCATATTCCTAATATGCCCAGTGTAAAACCACTGTAGCAAGAAATGGTCTATCAAGGCTGACGGTCTTATTTTACAGTCCATAGCTGATTTGTGGGGATATATAGTTTATTTTTTAACTGAGATCTAACTGGTAATACTCTTACAGTACTTTTGAAATCTCTTATCTGTATGTCTCTGTTCATTCTGTGTTGTATTTGTGTGTATTAAGATGTGTATGCGCTCTCTGTTGCAGGATTACATCTGTCCGCGGTGTGAGTCTGGCTTCATCGAGGAGTTACCTGAAGAGGGCAGGTAATGTATCTGAAGAACTGATTTCACTTGAACAGGATAGTAAAGACACATGGATGAAATTGCACATCAGGAAAGCAGTTTGTCACATTCATTTCCTCAGACAGATGAAACGGCTCCAAACACTGAGAATGATGTGATCTATACAATACACAGCTGACACCTTACAATGATGTCACTTTGTTAATGCGTTAACAGTCAGCACAACATTAGTTAGTGTTTATTTCTATATGTTAGTTACTACAACTGTTTACCAACGATTAAGGGGATAGTTGAGCTGAAAATGAAAATCAGTTGTCACAAACCTGCTTAGAGTTTCTTTCTTTCTTTTTGTTGAACTCAAAAATGCTGGAAACTGGCCATTGACTTTCATTATAGGAAAAACAAATACTGTGGAAGTCAATGGTTCCCGGCTTCCAACATTTTTCTAAATATCCTCTTTTGTGTTCAATTGAAGAAAAAAAGGTTTGGAACCACTTGAGGGTTAGTAATTGGTTACATTTGTTACGACCTTCTTTGTTAGTCTAGGGCTTTTGTTCAGAGGTGTGACAAAGAAGACTAAAATTGTTGGTAAATAATATTGAATTACAAAAGATAAACGTGGAGAACACACTTCAATCCTCAGCCCCAAAGTGAAGAGTCAGCACAATGTTCAGAAAAAAATAAACAGCAGAATTTATTTGTTAGAAATACAGGAACTTTAACAGAAACTGAATGTCAAACTGTGAGTATAGCCAACAAACTGAGAGAGGACTAGCTTACCGAAAGCAAAATCAGAAGTGAAAATGAACAACATAAACTTCCCTGAGCTTCCTCTCTCCACCATAATCAGGAGACAAGGTATACAAAAGAAAATAAGGCACTCACCCTTTAGATACACTTTGAAGCAAGTCTCATTAAATACACAAAGTAATAAACACCACAGAGGCAACTGAATGAATGTTAATTATCCACTCAGTGTTAAGTCTAACACAATTTACACAACTGGCGTTAAGACTGAAACTACAGCAAGCACTAGCGAACAATATCCCAAACCTACTTTTACACTTAAGAGCTGAAAACTCTCTTTAAATGCATGCTTTAGTGGTGTTTTTCATTGTTTGTTCATGGTAGCAAATAATTATAATACATTTTAGTTGTATAGTGTCGTTGTTTCCGGCTTTTCTCTTAATAAATCAAACTTAGTCTGGAGGTTATGAATATCAGAAGAATATACTATAAAAGCAGAGACAGCCTGAAGCAAACCCATCTCAGTCTCTCCCCAGGACAAATCCACTGTCCCTCAAATTTGCTGTATCCTTTATCCTTGCTTCCTCCCACCTTTGGGTTTTCACAGCTGGTTCCTGGTTCACCAGGCCTCTCCCAGCTCCTACTCCTGTATGACCCCAATTTAAAGTCCCCTCTTCTTGTTGGCCCTTATAATGTACAGATCTAATGTATTCATCATGATTTTACCACATTAGCACTTTTCCTTTATAAAATGCGACACAAAGTGCATCACAAGCATGAGCAAATGTTAAAAACAACAACTTTGGGTACTCGAATATAGAAACAGATATAAGCAAAAGCAAAATAGACACAAAACAAATGTTAAGTGTGGCTGCTAAAACTACATTTCAGTGTCTTTGTAACACGTTTGTTGTGTTTCCAGTTAAGTACAGTCTTTTATGGAAGATAACAGAGATGTATTATTGATGTTTGTCTTTGATTGATGTTTAATTCATATTTGCATCCATTTGAAGTATCGCTTTGTTCAATTCAGTTGATCTGCAGTTGCTTTTAATATTAAACTGTTCATACACTGCATACACTGCATACACTTACTTAGATCCCAAAGGAAAAACAATTATTTAGCTTACCTCATTGGCAGATTATTTAGCTTATTTTAAGGGAAAAACTGCTTAATTTTGGCATTCATTTATTCTTTTTTCGGCTTAGTCCCTTTATTAATCTGGGGTCGCCACAGCGGAATGAACCGCCAACTTATCCAGCATATGTTTTACACATCGGAAGCCCTTCCAGCTGCAACCCAGGACTAGGAAACACCCATACACACTCATACACTACAGACAATTTAGCTTACCCAAATTACCTATAGCGCACGTGTTTGGACTGTGGAGGAAACCCACGCCAACATGGGGACAACATGCAAACTCCACACAGAAATGTGCCGCCGTGCCTTAATTTTGGCATTTTATTTCTTAAAACAAGACAATAATTTTCCTGAAAATGCTTCTTGATTTAAGAATCTTTTGATATTTGGACTAGAAACAAGACCAATATCTAAGTAAGAAAAGCATTATTTGCAGTGTATGCATTTAGGATTGACATTACAAATACAGATGCCAAATCGTAGTAATAAATAATTGATTCATTTTTACATCTGTTTTTGTAGTTCAGAGAATGGGTCCACATCTACAGCCTCTAATGATCAGAATCGTCCGTCGTTTGAGGTGAGCTGTTGACACTGTAGCTCTAAAAGTTCATTATTATGATTTCAGCATGCATGTCTGTTGAACTAGCTTTGTTCAATTGTTGGTTCACATATGATATATGTCCAAACCTAAATGCAGACTTAGGGACTGATCACACCGAACATGCATTTTTTTTGTTGACAAAAAAAAAAAGATGTGCACTGTGCTTATTTTGTCGCTAGGCAACCACTTAATCGGCTGCGTATTGTGTGTGAGCATTGCTGTTGATATTGTTATAATTGTAATATTTAATAATAATGTGATACTCACGAGTTGTGAAGTCATACAGCTCCGAATAACTCGAAACAGCGACCCCTAGTCTATCCTCCATCTTTAAAAGTCTCCGAAGTCATCTTAGGGTGTTTTCACACCTGCCTTATTTAGTTCGGTTGAATCGCACTAGAGTTCGTTTTCCCTCTTGGTGCGGTTGGTTTGGGCAGCTGTGAATGTAGGAATCGTACTCGAGTGCGCACCAAAAGCAGACCAAAAAAAGCATACCGAGACCTCCTTGAAGAGGTGGTCTCAGTACGCTTTCAAACAAACTCTGGAGCGGTTTGTTTGTGGTGAGAACATGATCTGAACTAAAACAGACCCAACCGCAAGTCCTTTTTGGACTAATCCAGCTGCCGTAGTCCGATGCGCTGTGCATAATGTAATGTGGAGGAAAAATATTTGTTGACAGCGCTTTACCAACAATTTTAAACAGAGACAGAGACAGAGACAGAGACAGAGACAGAGACAGAGACAGACAGAGAGAGAGAGAGAGAGAGAGAGGGGGAGAGAGAGAGAGAGAGAGAGAGAGGGGGAAAAACATTACCTGGTGGTTCATTGGTAATATTTCCGGAAGATGACCATGTCGCTGTTTAGCTAAATGAATTCACGCTTCCTCCTGAAGTGACTTGCGATGCGCCTTCGCCGTTTGTAATGCATTAATACATTGTTTTCCAGCCGCAGCCGCGCTTCATTCTCAATGTATAGTTTGTCTAAAGTGATGTATACAAACTATATAGTATACTATGACCAGGGATACAATCAGCCAGCGCAGTCGTCCCTCCATAGTAAGAAAACGGCATTTTGTGTCTGCCGGTTTGTTTACTTGGGGGAGCTCCATTAGCATTTTCCCGCACATTAATTCTGACCAATCAAAAATCAGTTTAGGAAATACGTTCAATAATATCTGGCCAATGAGGGATGTGGATTTTGTCAGATGACTGCATTTTGGTTCTTTTCAACTGGTTCGGACCAAAGCAATCAGTGTGGTGTGAAAAGGACCCAAAAACGATAGAAAAATGCTACAATGTATCATTTGTTGCCCTTGGTCCGGACCAAATGAACCGAACCAGAGATGTGAAAGCACCCTTGTGAAGCCTTAATATGTCACTTTAAGCTGAATACTAGTATCCTGAAAAATATCTAGTCTAATATTATGTGCTGTCAACTGTCAAAGCACCCTTAAAAACACAATCACTGTAGTCACCTCAACGGAAACCCCGCCTCTGCTTTCATTTGCTTGGAGAATGAAAAAAGATGCGACTGACATAGCGCGCTTTTTCCGCTCAGAGTTGACTTTTTTCCACTGCAGACGCAGAGGTGCAGCAGGGCGCATAAGCAGCGAGCAAAACATCTTCATAGTTAATAGCTGGCATGCATGCAAATCATGAGTTGTTAGTAGTGCATAGTATTCTCCCAGGCCTCCAACAGAGCATTAAAATCTCAAACGTGTGTGAAGCTCATTAAGGCATTGCTTTCTGCCGTCAGAATGTGGACCAGCACTTGTTTACATTCCCGCATGGATATGGTCAGTTTGCTCTGGGGATCTTTGACGAGGGCTTCGACTTCAGGGCCGGTTTGCCAGCAGAAGATAACCGTGATGCAGAGAACCGCAGAGAACGGGAGATGGCGTCTCGACAGCGGTACGGGGCCAGACAGCCACGAGGACGACACGTGCCTCGGAGACAAGGACAGCGGCATGAGGGAGTACCTACTTTAGAAGGGTAAAACTCTGCGCATGGCACTGCAGATTTATACAGTCTGTTAGGCATTGTGATGCTGAAAAAAAAAAAAGAAACCTAAGGATCTGACTTTTTAGGATTTCCACTATAATGAAAAGTGTTTTTGATATTTCACATTTATTTATTTATTTATTTCCATATATATATTCCATATAGCTGCATATTCCAAGGGCTGCACAATATTGGAAAATGTCTTTTGACATTGCAATATATATATATATACACACACACACACACACATACACAAACACACACACCCACACACACACACACACAATTTCACCACATGACTTAAATAGCTCTATTTGGAAAGTCATTACTTTAGATTAATTAGATGATTTTGTATGGGAGTGAAATGTAAATATATTTTATGTAAATTATGGTATATATAATATATAATAAACATTAAAAATATGTATATTCAATTCATCTTTATTTCTATAGCACTTTTACAATGTAGATCGTGTCAAAGCAGCTTACCATAGGAGATTATAGTAAATTGAAACCGTGTCAGTCCAGTTTTCAGAGTTGAAGTTTAGTTCAGTTCAGTTCAGTGTGGATACATTTTCACTGCTGAAAGTCCAAACACCGAAGAGCAAATCCATCGATGCGCAGCTCCACAAGTCCCGAACCATGCAAGCCAGTGGCGACAGCAGCGAGGAACGAACTTCACCAATTGATGAAAGTGAAGAAAAAAAAAAACCTTGAGAGAAACCAGGCTCCATATAAAAAAAAAAAACTACAGTCATAAATAAACACAATGAAGCAAATGTTAAAGTGAAGTAAACATGGCTTTATGGTTTTCTGGGCAGTGTCTAACAGTATTGGGTTATAGAAATTGAATAATCAAATGTAAAAGAGCATTGTATAGTCTTCATCATATAAACAATTCAATAAAATGCATCTATTTTTAAACTTCTTTATGTTCTCTTAATATGCTTTAAACTCTCAAAATGTTCACATAGGCCTTACAAACACATGAAAATGTTTAAGTTTCACTCTATAATGGTTAGATTTTGCAGTGTCTACACACATCTCATGTGTTTTGACCTGTGGATTCTGGTCAACTATAATCCCAACCCAACATTGCATATCTTGCGATGTGACTATTGCGGACGCACACATTGCAGTATCGATGCTCAACCGACATATTGTGCAGATAATATTTCACCTTTAGAAAGTCTAATTAATATGGCAGCTTTATTTATATTATTTATTGTGACATTTCTATGCCTGGAATTGTCATGTTACTAAAAAGGTAATTAATTAATCAATCAATTAATTTAAATACTTACAAAAAATAATAATAATATAATAATAATATAAAAATATTATATAAACAAACGTTCATTCATTCATTTTCTTTTTGGCTTAGTCCCTTTACTAATCTGGGGTCGCCACAGCGGAATATACAGCATATGTTTTACGCAGCGGATGCCCTTCCAGCTGCAACCCATCACTGGAAAACATCCATACACACTCATTCACACACATACACTACGGACAATTTAGCTTACCCAATTCACCTATAGCGCATGACTTTGGACTTGTGGTGGAAACCGGAGCACCCCGGAGGAAACCCACGCCAACACAGGGAGAACATGCAAACTCCACACAGAAATGCCAACTGACCCAGCCGAGGATCGAACCAGCGACCTTCTTGCTGTGAGGCGATCGTGCTACCCACTGTGCCACTGTGAGGCCCCATATAAACAAACAATTATATACAAACATTAATAAATAATACAAAATACATATTTTGTCATTACTTTTTATTATAACATATTAATGTAGATTAATTGTAAATATGTATTGTTATATATGTTTGGATTCCACACATAAATATTCACACATATATATTCATGTCATGAATGTTTGAACATGTTAATTTGCTTTGTTTTCTTAGAATCATTCAGCAGTTAGTTAATGGAATTATTGCTCCGACAGCGATGCCAAACATGGCGATGGGCCCCTGGTGAGTCAACAAC
>CAIGQW010055050.1:134949-160890 GCA_903798125.1 Danio choprae | reverse complement strand
ACTCACTCACTCACTCACTCACTCACTCACTCACTCACTCACTCACTCACTCACTCACTAACTGGGCTGAGCGATGTGTGAGGCCAGCAAACACAATGTAGCTTTCAGTTATGATGAACAAAGTTTCCATAATTATACTTAATTAAGATAAAGGTCTGTGCTCTGCATACAATGACTTTATCTTGCTGGAGTCTATGGCCATTTCACTTTACTTCAGGACGCATCAATGCCGTTCCTTAGGTCTATTGGAGACATTCATAAATATTCCTAGCAAATCTAATAAATGTTGGAGACATACTCGTTACATAAATGCACTAAATCACACTTCAGCAGTGTTTATTTGAAAGCGCACAAAAAAATCTGTACTTGAGCAGCATCTGTGTAAAAGGCCTGCCACCACAGCTGGAAAAATCCTAGAGGAAACACTGTACTGTATATCATGATTATTATTATTGTACACGATATTCTTTTATGGTTAACCAAAGAATGTTGTGTTTGTTATTAAAAGGCTCAATTTAAATAGGCTAAAATGCCTTGTTGGACTTAACCTTAAAGAATGAAAAGAGTTTAATTTATATTGTCTGTATGTTGCTGTTTATAGGGATCTGAACTGTCGTTCCTTTACAAAATATCCTCGTTTAAGATCTTTAAAAATCAATGATCTTCACTGCCCGATTGAGATACGATATACTGTAATCACATTGTCCTGCACCCATATTTTCAATGGAGTTTATATGCTCGCCTGGTGCTCCTGACTGCGCTGCGTTTAAACAGTCTTTCATCTTGTTTTACGCTTGAACAACTAAACAAATCATATTAAATCTATTTAACTTACTGTACGGGTGAAGCGGTGGCACATTGGGTAGCACAATCGCCTCAAAGCAAGAAGGTCGCTAGTTCAAGCCTCAGCTGGGTCAGTTGGCATTTCTGTGTGGAGTTTGCATGTTCTCCCCGTGTTGGCGTGGGTTTCCTCCGGGTGCTCCGGTTTCCCCCACAAGTCCAAAGACATGCAGTATAGATGAATTGGGTAAGCTAAATTGTCTGTAGTGTATGAGTGTGAATGGGTATGTGTGGATGTTTCCCAGTGATGGGTTGCAACTGGAAGGGCATCCACTGCGTAAAACATATGCTGGATATGCTGGACCCCAGATTAATAAAGGGACTAAGCCGAAAAGAAAATGAATGAATGAATGAATCTTACTAGATCAATTTAGTAACTTTTTAAAACAGCTACTGTTTTACAGCTGAGGAGGTATCCAGAAATTCAACAAGAGGCAAGAAGCGCTATTTATTCAAAATAACTTGTTTGTGCTCAGAGAATTTAGTGCTAGAGTAGGAGTTTTTTATAGAGAGGGAGAGGGAGAAAATCTAAACTGTCTGTCCAGTGTTTGCAGCTGATGTGTGCAGTGTTACTGAAATGAGAACAGAACCACACCATT
Organism: Danio choprae; assembly: GCA_903798125.1. Classification (NCBI taxonomy): domain Eukaryota; kingdom Metazoa; phylum Chordata; class Actinopteri; order Cypriniformes; family Danionidae; genus Danio; species Danio choprae. The sequence continues at coordinate 159,451 of CAIGQW010055050.1, read as the reverse complement.
TGCCAGACAGAAGTTTCTGGCTTTTATTGACACACAGGAGTAGTGGTTGTCCATCAGGAGCAGAACGTTTTATCTGTATCCAGACAAAATGCTGGAGAAAGACAATAAAGTCCTGCTCCTGCATCCATCCACTCTCATTTACTGTATCGGTTCACCCTCAGGGCCACTATGGATAAAATGTTGCAAGAACTTCTTTCAGGAAAGTAAATGGTGAGGGATAATGTTGCCAAGAGCATCTAGTTGATCTGGTTAGACTTGTAACTTGAAGGCTTGTAATGAAGAGGTTTTGGGTGTCTTCGCATGAATTTGTTGAACCAGCTTTCTCCTGCCATGCCCTTTATCTGCTCACTTCATTGGAAATGGTAATCCATGGATGCTAGCTAATCCAAAGGCCAATGTGCAAACCTGTGAAAATAAAACATAATTAAATAGTTGTTTCATTTTATCATTTAACAAATTTATTTATATCGTCAAACTTAAATGTTATTTAATTTATTTACTGAAACTATACAGCATCCGCTGTGTCTGTGATGCTGGTTTGTTTGTCACTGTGCTTCGCCTGGTCTCTCCCTATCGGTGGCTTTTCCATCTCTTTTGGGGGTCGACTAAAGTATAAGCTTTCTACTTTCCTGACTCAGGATGCTAGGCTGAGCTCCCATTCAGAAGTAAAAACTGCATTGGAGCCCTTGCACCCTACTGAGGGCAGCACATTTGAGCCCTGCTCCATTAACTCTCACTGACCGACTCTCAACTATCACTCTTTCTTTTGACAAATCGTGGTGGTGTACTACTTGTCTAATGCCTGTTTTACACATCCTCCGTCTGCAGTTTGTGTACGCTCCAGATGTTGGCAGGAATTGGCTGTTGTGCTTTCATACAGCACACATTAGCAGTGCACTTACTGTCGCCCATTTAATCCTGTATGTAAAATTATATAAATATGTTAACCTTGCACTTCATAAACAAACATTTCAATACCAACAGCAGAGGAAACCTTGGCATTCACCTTTCCTTGGCATTCACACCTTTGTACAAGCCAATCTCGGGTAATAAGGAACTCTGCACGACGTGTTTTTCAAGCAAGACGAGTATCATCCATATAACATCAAGAGCTCACACTTACAGATAATTGACAATGATTTATGCATATTTGGTGTGATATCCGGGTAGAGAGCTTTGAGTTAAGAAGGACACTCTAACTCATGTTATTCCCCTTTTCAGGATAGTGAGAGGGGTCCGAGTGTAGTGTATAGCCCAGCCACAGAACGCTCCCCCTATAGTAAATTAATTTGAAAGATGGGATGATGGAGGGATGCTGAAGGTCGAGAGAGATAACGGGTAGGACATACCTTATTATTTGTAGTGGTTTGTTCTAGTGCTGATTGGATAATTGTAAGATGTCAATGATGAATTGGCCTTGTCACTGATCTGCTTATGTTCCTCTTGAAATTAGTTTATAAAACTTCACTTAGTTTTGAGTAATTTAATGTAATGAGTAAGAAATAGTATGTGATCCCTTTAAGGGCTGGAACACACCAAGCCGATAGTTGGCTGTAATTTAGCTACATTTCTCAAATATTTGCAAACAATATGGGTTACAGTGGTTCCTCGTTATTTGTGGGAGTTACACTCTAAAAATAACGCGCAATAGGCTAAACCTGCTGTCAGGCGCAAACATTCATCGCTGTCAGCAAAAGGTGCATAAAGCTTTTTAGCTGTAGTGTGGATAATGTTGGCATCTAGTGTAATGTTCTTTATCTTGCAGTCACTGATCCACACTACTAAAGCAGACTCCATCCTTAAGGGGGTCGCACACCGGATGCACCGCGCACATGAAGGTTGGAAGTAACACACACCGGACGCACACATTCACATGTTATTTAAAATGAAACTATTCAGATGGCGCCACAACGCGCCATGCATTTTAGTATTGTAAACTTACAATACTAAAATGCATGGCGCGTTGTATCAGGTGTGCGACCCCCTTTACGATGGTCTTGCTGCAGACAGTTACAACCCTTTTTGCATCCTTGCTGAAACTCACACTGCTAGCGATGAAAGATTTATGTTAATTTGGCAAGCTGAACGCATTCTGTACTGTACAGGAAACACGGAGGAGATTGATTGACAATGGTCTACAGCCAATCAGGACGCAGATCACAATGCTGTAAAAAAAAGCGTGTCAAATTGCACTAATAAAAGTCTTTGAAACTGCGAGGCCGCGAAAGGTGAACCGTGTTATAGCGAGGGACCACTGTATTCGATTATCAGACATATTTGCAGGAGTGAATCCCTCCGTGGTGAGTGACAATTACTGTGATAATGGTACTAAACACTGCTTTCTTTATGTTTTGCCTTTGCGCGTTGGAAGTTTGGTTTCCTTAGCGGAACAAGAAAAAAACCCAGTACTGCCCCCTGCTGGAGTGGAGATACATGTCATCTTGTTTCAGTCAGCTTTCATCCATTTGGTGTGTTCACAAACAGCTTTTTGGCCCAGACACAATTCAACATACTTGTTGTTGTTGTTGTTGTTGTTGTTGTTGTTATTGACTTTAGATGGTACAGTCATTCAGGAATGGTACATTTACTCAAATTGGCTACTTATTGTAATCGATTATTCGTTTTCAAAATATTTTAGACTCTTGAGTTTAAAGTCTCCAGCATATTAGAGCATTGTGTTCCAGTTTTATGTTTACTCGATGCACTTAAAAATGTTTTGCCACTTATTATATTAGTTTTATAAATTATTTAATTCATATCTGATTTTAGTGGTATATAAAACCTTTAAATTTAGATAGTTTTTAGGACATTCACGTTCATTGACGAGGCTTTCCATACACAATTTTAGATTTTACTTCTTGTATTAAAATATGCTGTTCAGACTAACACCAACACAAGCATTTTGCGAATGTGCATAAAGACCGGTGGATGGAAACGCCATAATGCGCATACATTTTGAAAATGCACATAAAAAAAACATGTGCATAACTGAGTAGGATAAACTTTTCGATAAGAAGAGATGCGCATACTGAAAAGACGTGCGTAAACTATGATGGAAACACTTTCACCGAACGAAATTCCAGGATGCGCATGAAAAAAAAGGTGATGTGATTTTTGTTATAAGAGATCATGTGATGATGAAAATGTGTGTGAATGGACAAAGCAGCAGGCTGAACACACTGTAAAACATCTTAAGTGTTGTTTTGCTCATTCTAAAACGCCGTAACCATTTCAGTATTAGTGTTATTATATTATTAATGACCTCCAGAACAGTCAAGAGCATCTGTGCACCACGTCTCACACCTTCAAACACCATCCACACGTTCATTATGTGTCAGTCTTCTGAGGCGCAAGTCATTTATTAAATAAAGAAAAGATTGCAGCAAACTCCGTCTTTACGGTTGATATTTGGCGCCAGTTAATCATGAAGTGACGATTATGTTCTCTTTGACTCACGGATGGAAACACTGCATTATTTGCATGTCTTTTATGCAATACTCCAGTTTTGGTCATACATTTAATTAGCATCTTTGGATGGAAACATAGGTATTGGTGCTAGTTTGGCATCGGCTTGGTGTGTCCTGGCACTAAGAGCTGCGCGCTCCCATTTTAACTTGGTTTCATATGACACTTGAGCCCTGCATGTCTACATGTGTGCATGTTGTTTGCTCTAAAAAGTTATTTGGATTTATTCATTAACACTGTAGACCACATTTTTTGCTTGTGAAGGACAGATGCACCAACTTCATGGAAAATAAATGTCAAAAATCATCTGGCAGGAGGGTTATCCATATGTTTTGTGTTTTTCCACCATACTGCTACATAAGTGTTGGCCGATATACACAATATTTAGACCGCCATATCATCCACCTGTGAGATCACAAATGAATGGTACTATTGCATGGGGGCAGGCTAGGCAGTGCAAATGCTTTTTGCTTACCTGCTTATTTCTTTACCTGATTTCTTTATTTGTCTAAGTATTTTACTTGCATATTTTGTAAGATATCGAAGAAATAGATTGCAGATGTTGGTAAAGATGGACATACGTTTATGTGTGAGTGTACATTTTTATAATGTAATATATAAGGAGATTGGTCCAGTGGTTAATATGAATGCAGTTTTTAGTTTCACAGTTTATTAAAATGGTTTTCTTGGTGATAGTGAGAGAAATTAGGAGTGGGTTTTTATACTTGCTAGGATGATTGTCAGTTTCTGTGGTGTTACTTACCAAGTAAGCAAAATAAAGGAGATAGCGGGATCCTGCAATATAGAAGAAAGTGTTTGAGTGATGGATATCCAAGAAGAGTGAACGGGCTGACATGAGCATAAAGCATGAAGATAGTTATTCGTGAGTCCCAGTGTGTATTGTAAGCAAATATCAGTGTCCCACATACCCATGTAAACACAATCTTCTGTCAGCAATGTGAGCTCAGTGCAGTATCTTAAATTGTATGAGTTGAAGGTTTGGATTAGTGGTCATAAAAATGTGTTGCTTATTTCTGTCCAGAGGTCAGGGCTGCGGGGCCTCACGGTGGCGCAGTGGGTAGCACGTTCGCCTCACAGCAAGAAGGTCGCTGGTTCGAGCCTTGGGTCAGTTGGCATTTCTGTGTGGAGTTTGCATGTTTTCCCCGTGTTGGCGTGGGTTTCCTCCGGGTGCTCCGGTTTCCCCCCACAAGTCCAAAGACATGCGGTATAGGTGAATTGGGTGAGCTAAAATTGTCCATAGTGTATGAGTGTGAATGAGTGTGTGTGGATGTTTCTCAGTGATGGGTTGCAGCTGGAAGGGCATCCGCTGCGTGAAACATATGCTGGATAAGTTGGCGGTTCATTCCGCTGTGGCGACCCCAGATTAATAAAGGGACTAAGACGAAATTAAAATGAATGAATGAAGGTCAGGGCTGCGGGACAAGGCTAAATCATTTCTCATTTTAACACTGGTATTATAATTGTAGAGTTATTGCTTGATTTACGATTATGAAGTTTTTAAATGAATTTTCTTTTATTTGTGATCTTCTATTAATCGAGGAGGGTTGAGTGGGTTATTCGTGGAAAGTGAATTGGTTTGTTGAATAGTTGAAAACAAGGGTTATGCCAGATCAGGGAATGTTTATATGGGATTAATGGGGAATTTGTCATTTTATTAACTTTCCTCCAGGCTGTCAGATGCCGTGTAATAAAAAAGACTTCACTTTGGCTCACAGTGTAGCCTCAGGCCTTCACCTCGTTCATCAGGTAGATTATTATTACTTCAATTTCAGATTAATCGTACATGGCATTATTCATTCATTTTCATCTTGCAGTCTTAGGAGAGAACCCCAGACTTCCCTCTCCCCAGACACTTCCTCCAGCTCCTCCGGGAGGATCCCGAGGCGTTCCCAGGCCAGCCGAGAGACATGGTCCCTCCAGCGTGTCCTGGGTCTTTCCCGAGGCCTCCTCCTGGTGAGACATGCCTGGAACACCTCCCTAGGTAGGCGTCTAGGAGGCATCCGGAACAGATGCCCGAGCCACCTCAGCTGACTTCTCTGGATGTGGAGGAGCAGCGGCTCTACTCCGAGCTCCTCCCGCATGACACAGCTACATGGCATTATCTGTTTACAAAATGGGTGATATGCACAGCTAGTGTTTTTCAGCCAATGATGAACGTCCGGTGAAAGCTTTATGTGACTATTTCATAAAGTTCCTTTTACAGCAGAAATGTTGTAATGTAATTATAATCAGTTAAATAGACGTAAGCATTCATTTGGTTGTTAAAGCGTAAAAAGAGACCCGTGTAACCGCTAGCACTGTCGTTAGCAGGCGAGCGCAGAAGCTCCATTGAAAACACAATTTAAAAATCAATTTAAAGACATGGTGGGGAAAACTATAATTTAATGCAGTGCTTCTTGTTTGGTCTGATACCCACTTTATATTGTATCTCAGCCAGGCAGTGAAAATCACGTTTATTTTTTTAAGAAATCAGATCTTAAACACTGCAATTTTGTATGGGATGAGAATTAACCGGGAGCCCTGGGGCTGGCTGACTGAAATTAAAAGTCTGTGTGCATATACCCTATTAGAAGGAGAAATAATTGCTCAAATATTTCTCTATAATGCAGGCAACATTATCTTGGACACCTATTTTTGCAAAAGAACAATCTGGGTTCGAAAACCCACTGTATTGTGCACCAGCCTCATCTTGAGATCCAAATGTGTTTGTGCAGGATCAACACAGGATCAACACAGCACTGGTAAAGGATGTTCAGCAGCTGCTATCTGTCACCACAGCATCAGGCATTTGCACTCCCTCATTCTGCACTTTGAACCAAAACACACTGGATTCTCCTTCATGGGGATGTATGGCAGGGACGCATGTCTGCTGGCTTGGACACGTCTGTGCTAAAGTGCATATATGCTATCTGTAGCACATACAGGTTCAGACAGCAAGCCTCCAAGTCTGAATGCAGAGTCAGGCACTGCACATCAAGTGTTGGCATCATTCTCTAACGCCTGTTTCACATCACACGTGCGAGCAGAGCGTGAGCAACACGTATGGAGAGCAGAAGCAGTGGCTGCTGCTGCACAGATCAATCTATCTCTGTCTATTCTATCTAGTTACCTATCTATCTATATATTTTTCTCATTTCAGGACCGTTTCAAGTGGATGTACGTCACCATAGCGGGAAAAAAGGACAACTTTAATTTCCGTTTAATGGCGACTTCAAGCTGCTTTGACATTAGCACTACAGAAATAAAGATGACTTGACTGCCCATTGAGGAGCTGCACCAATACTCTCGAGTGAGTTTCACACAGCAGACATAAAGAAAGTTACACTCAAGCACGTAGCATCATTCAACCCAGAATGAATGAAGAGTTACACCTGAAAACACACATGAATATCAGTTATTGTGCATTTACAACTTTTAGGGAATGGGCAATACTTTACAATACTAACATGAACAATACATTTGCTTATTACAGTATTTACTGATCTTTCTTAATGTTAGTTAATACAATTGCAGTTTTTCATTGCAAGTTTGTTTACTCAAGAGTGCATTAACTAATGTATTCAATTATAAACTATAATAATTAAATGCTGCACAAACATTGTTTATTGTTTGTTCATGTTAATACATACATTATCTTTGTGTCCCGTATTGTAAAGTGTTACCAGTGAATGTTCTCAAGTGTTTAATGAAATCTCTCAAATCCACTGAAGAATAAATATAAAACATCGGACATGCACTTCATGTTCATGACCACCAGATGGCAGACAAAGAAAACAGAAAAGCTGAATGAACACACTTGTATGACAAGCTCTTTAACATTTCATTTAAAAGCCTTGTAGTATTCTTAGTGATAACAGCACCTATTTGTGTGGCTTCTAGTATATTTTCCATTAGGTATTTCATCATTGTCTACAAGTGCTTATTCTTTAGGCATTAGTGCCTTTAAATATACTATTATTCATTTAACAAGTATTTATTCATTAGATACTAGTACACACATTTCTTTGATACTGGTTCTGAAGTCTGTACTAGTGCAAACATTGCATATTAATGACAATAAAATAGTTACACAAATGAACAAAATATACACTATCTCATAAATATTTATAAGTATATATTCAGTAAATATATTTAAGTATCTAGTAAAGGTCTAAGGAAGTATCTTTGTAGTTCCTATTATCTAAAAATAATTATTTATTTAATGGATACTATTTATTGTGTAAATGATAAGAATTAGCGTCTAATAAACTACATGCGGTGCTATGTATTAAAGGGGTCTCAAAACCAAGGTAGAAAATAGCCTATTAGTGATTTAGATTTAAAAACCATGTAAATATCATAAGTTGACCTCAGAAAACAGTGTAAAATAATAATAATACTAATAAAAAGACCAGTTCATAACCCCTTTGAAAAGGTATTTACTATAGATGTTAGCACTTCAAAACATTGGTGTATGACAAAAACAAATGTATGAAATACAGTAGTTTACCCTTATCTTTAGACATTTCCTTTACGCCTCTGCAACCACCTGCCGCTTTTTACTGTCATTTTACAGTCCCCTTAAATAATAATCAGTAGCATCTTACAAACAAGTAGGCTACTAGAGTTTTATGCAAAATACTAGTGTCTAAAAGTAAGTAGAGTTGCATTAAAAGCAGTAGTATACACTCACCGGCCCCTTTATTAGGTACACCTTACTAGTACCGGGTTGGACCCCTTTTGGATTAACTGCAAATATATGTGGTTAATGCCTTAATGTTAAAGAAATATAAAAATGGGCTTTGAAAAGGGTTATGTTTCGCAGGAACAGTGTAATAAAAATGCACCAGTGCTCTATACATGGGTACGCAGTTTGCATAGTGGGAAAGCAAAACTGAGGGGACACACATAGGGGGAATGAAATTATACAGTCTACTGTTTAAACATTTTTCAAAACATCTTTTGTGTTCATCAGAGAAAAAAGACAAAGGTTTGAAACACTCTGAATAAATAGTGAGACCATTTAACTTGTGTCTACTTTTAACTACCATTGTTATAGGACAAACTATAATGAGGTAAATGTTTTAGATTCATTTAAAGAGGTTTCACATGATCATCATGGACGTATTTTGATTTGTTATTGTGACCTACCTGTGGTGTTTAGTGAAGGAAGCTCTGCCTTATGACACTCTACACATCTCTCCTGGATCTTTGTGATCAATATCTTCGATTCTTTGTCGTGTCTAAAAGAGTAGTTTTTGCAAGACTGTTTGCCTCCAGTGCACAGGGTGGCGCTGTTGACCCACACCCTTTTTTTCAACAGAGGCATCTGTGTCTCCATTTCAGGTCCTATTGTATAAAAGATCAGGACCACCAAATAATAGATTGTTGAACATAGACTAGATCTGGATGGTGCACTGTGTCTTGTGCTTTTTCCAAATTATTCTCCCCGTGTTGGCGTGGGTTTCTTCCGGGTGCTCCGGTTTCCCCCACAAGTGCAAACACATGCGCTAAAGGGGAACTGAATAAGCTAAATTGTCCGTAGATGAGTAAATGAGTGTGTATGTGTGTTTCCCAGTGATGGGTTGCAGCTGGAAGGGCATCCGCTGTGTAAAACATATGCTGGATAAGTTGGCGGTTCATTCCGCTGTGGTGACCCCAGATTAATAAAGGGACTAAGCCGAAAAGAAAATTAATTAATGAATTTATTCGCCCCCTTCAGCAATAACAGTGTTGGATTGTCTCCAGAACAAACCACTGTTATACAATGACTTGCCTAATTACCCTAACTTTACCCTAATTAACCTAGTTAAGCCTTTAAAAGTCACTTTAAGCTGAATACTAGTATCCTGAAGAATATCTAGTCTAATATTATGCACTGTCATCATGACAAAGAGAAAAGAAATCAGATATTAGAGATGAGCCAGTAAAACTATCATGTTTAGAAATGTGTTGCGTCGTAAGCAAAATCTCCCCTCCGTTATGCAAAAATTGGGGTAGAAATATACAGGGGGGCGAATAATTCTGACTTCAACTGTACAGTGTGAATAAACCATTAGAGAACGATTTATAAACACTTAATTTTTCCAGGAATAATACGATTAATATTGTTGAAAATTTATTTAAGTTGTGGCTAATATATCATGCTTGTAGAACAACGTTGAACAAAATAACCAATGCACTTCAACAAAACCCCTATATTTAGTGGAAAACTGTGATAAATATTGGAAAAAGGCAAAGATTTTAGCACAAAGATGGGCTTTTCATATGTGTGAATTATGTGTATAATTTTTTAAATATTTGTATTGTTTTCTTGAACCTGCTTAAGATAAACTCTTAAGTAAGGAGGAATGATTGATGGTGGGTCATAGAAAATAATGCAATAATGACTGGCTGATTAACAGTCGTGTGCCGTTATTTTCATATAATGTTTCATTAAAAAGTAGTTCTAGGTCAGTTCTGACCACATGACAGTTACATATCACTACATATTAACCACTAAAATCTGACAAATTACTTAAAATAGTTAACATCTGAACAATGTGCATTTTAAATTTTTTTAGGTGTGGTAACAGTGATACTGAATGTGCATTGTTTTCTAATAATTCAATGGCCCATAATTATTATGTACATGATTCAATGTCGCCTCACAGCAAGAAAGTTGCTGGTTCGAGTCCCGGCTGGGTCATTTGTCATTTCTGTGTGGAGTTTGCATGTTCTCCCCATGATCGCGTGGGTTTTCTCCAGGTGCTCCGGTTTCCCCCACAGTCCAAACACATGCGATATAGGGGAATTGATTAACTAAATTGTCCGTAGTGTATGTGTGTGAATGAGAGTGTATGGGTGTTTCCCAGTGATGCAGCTGGAAGGGCATCCGCTGTGTAAAACATATGCTGGATAAGTTGGCGGTTCATTCCGCTGTGTCGATGAAAAGAGAATGAATAAATGATGAATGATTCAATGAACTGAAGTCAATTATTCCACCTATACTGATCTAAATACACTGTTCAGATGTTTTATTTGAGACATCTGTTCCTGTGCGAAGCACTAGTTTCTTCCACATCTCATCCAAAGCCTAATTATTTTTTAATATTGTTCGTAAGTGATTTGTGTCTGTATGTGTTATGATGCTACTGCCCTAATTTAATTGCCGCTGGCAGGATTAATAAAGTTGTTAAACTTCTGTTGTGTTTGATGCGATCTTTGACTGTTGTAGCTGTGAAATAACCCAAATCATTCAGCGGCGTGATATAAAGATGGGTTTGTTGGCCACATTTTTCCTAAATGTTCATCGTCTGTAAGGCTTGGCTGATTTTCTGGGTTAACCGCTGGACGACTGTTGACTGGCGCAGCATCTCCCATTAAACATATCCGCAAGCATTTGCATTTCAACAAAACCAAACCACTGGAGGATGGAGAGTAAAGCGTGATCGCTTCATGCTGACTGTAGAAGTGAACACTGAAAACAGCAGCGATATCTCAAGTCTTGTTCACTCAGAAATGGCTAGTTAATTTCACTTATTACCGAGCACTTTCACTTTTAATACATCTTCATTCGTTTATAGAAACAGTAGGGGTGGCACGGTGGCTCAGTGGTTAGCACTGTCACCTCACAGCAAGAAGGTCGCTGGTTCGAGTCCCGGTTGGGTCAGTTGGCATTTCTGTGTGGAGGTTGCATGTTCTCCCCATGTTGGCGTGGGTTTCCTCTGGGTAGAGGTTTGCATTGCTGCGGCTGACCAGATTTCTCGCGGTGGGGGAATAAATTCCCAAATAAAACAGGGTAGTGGTCAGTAACTGGTGTAATTTGAACGGGAGCGGGTGGTCCAACAATACAGCGTTCCCAAGTCTTGACGTTATTTCGGAACAGCATATCTGAGATCTCCTCATTCTTATTGAGCACTGGTACAGCCAGCGCTCACGACTGTTACACATGATGAATGCATGACCAGTGTTTTTTGCACAGTCTTGACCAACATGGGAGAGCAAAGTGAAGATGCGCTGTCCTTGAAGGACGTTCAGCTTGCATTAGAAAACGGTCAGTTTACTGTTATGAAGGCAAGTCTCTTTCATGCACCATAAACGCAAATGGAAAAAGATGACCCTTTGCGTGATGTGATAATACCTCAAAGTTTTACCCTTTAGCAGTCACAAGATTTAAGGCGGCACTCATGTCTCATCACAAAGGGGCAAACATAACTGACAGCGGACTGAATATACTGATCGGCTGCGAAATAAAACCTCTTAGGAGCGGAGACCTTTATCTTCGAGTGCTCCGGTTTCCCCCACAGCCCAAACACATGCGTTATAGGTGAATTGAATTAACTCAATTGGCTGTAGTGTACGAGTGTGTGTGAATGTGAGTGTGTATGGATGTTTCCCAGTACTGGCTTGCAGCTGGAAGGAGATCCGCTGTGTAAAATATATGCTGGAATAGTTGGTGGTTCATTCCACTGTGGCGACTCCTGATAAATAAGGGACTAAGCCGAAGGAAAATAAATGAATGAAACAGTATATTTTATAAATGTATTTATTCTGTAAATAGAACTTTCATAAACATGTTCACCATTAAGGAGAGTACAAGAAGAAGAACGCATGTATACACACACACGCACACAAAATAAAGATGAAACCGCATTATGGATGATTGACATCACGGCTAGATCAGGTATTTCCAGTCTAGATTGAGTCTTATTGCTAGAGTAATAAGTGGCATACGGCTGCGCTATATAATTCAAGAAAAAAAAAAACACATTATGTACCCTAACAGAGTTATGATCAGCGGTCGGGAGTCGTTTTGGGTTTGAACATTGACATGAGAAGTGATATACAAGTAAAACTAAAAAGAAGAAGATAGAAAATAATCTAAATGTAACCATACTCCAACATAAAAGCAGCCGAGATCCTCCGTCTTTGCAGCAAAAAAAATAGAGACTCCCCCCACCCCCCACCAAAAGACAAGACTACTCAAAATGGGAGCATTTAGGTCCAGTTTCCTCAGGCCTCTGTTTACAGGATTATTGAGACACGTGTAGCATGCAGTCTTGATATCATAAACTTCAATATAGTTGATCTAAGCAAGTTTAAAACGGTTGTCTCAATGCTCCGGGCCTTATTGTAGGACGACGAATATTATTCAGTTTACTCAAGACTATGCCCTCTTACAAGATTAAATAACACACACACACACACACACACAGACAGACAAACTAAACAGCTTTTGACAAGTTGTTAGCAAAACACAAGCAGAAAAAAAAAACAATAAGCACAGCAACGATGGTCATTTGTGGACAGAAATGATGAAAATGAAACATGAAACAGCGGCAAACAAGGAATATTATGCAGGCACATGACTGATGGAGGTTTAAAGGATGATATGCTTGAGTTTTCCTCCTCGACATTCTTGCATCGTGGTCAAATCTGTACAAACCGGATGTACAGGTAGGCATCTTAGGGTGGGAGGCTACAGGTTTGGTGAGCTGGCGCAACACGTTTAATACACCTTGAAAATCAGGCAATTAAAGGAGGGAATTATATGGCTTCAAAAACAGACCCCCTTCATTTTTCCTCAGGAAAGATGGCGGCCATTTGTGTACAGTTTCAAGGTTTTTATGAGCAAGCAAAAAGCGTTCAAGTCAAATCCTTTTTTTGGGTGGGGTTGGGGTTGGGGGGGGGGTGGGGGGTTGGGGTGCAGGACTGCGTGTTCCTCATAAAGCTCTGTTATTCAGAGCATATAATCAGCAATAAGTGTGACATCAGAGAAAGTCTGGCTGGTGATTGGACAGGGGGAGGAGGGAGGTAAAGGGGCAGGCGTCTTCAAACTCGGTCCTTTTTATTTGGGCTGGTGCTTTAACAATGAGAGACCTCCATGGGCGAGAGCGTCAGGATGCTCCGGTCGTTGGAGAAGAAGGTGTCGGAGTCGTGCCAAGATCTGGAAGTATCAAGGAAATTGCGAACAGTGAGGGCGAGAGTGAAGATGTGTTCAATTAAAACCTGATCTAAAGTCTGCTATTTGAAAGGGACGCTTATTTATTTATCTGTCTGGGACCTGAATATGAAGGGAAGGGATAACAGGGTGATTTTGTAGGTTTGAACACTTATATTTTCATCATTATATATACTAGGGCTGCATGATACTGGAAGAAAATGGACATTGTGATATTTTATTTGTCTGCGATAGATACGGAGCATAATTTCAGCAGATGACTTGAATGGCTCTATTAGGAAAGAATTACCAGTACTGTATCTGTATAAAATATAACAAACCAATCACAAGCATTTATCAACGTTTAAAGCTTTATAGTTTTCTGGGAGTCTGGAAGTATTCAGGCAGACTTTAAAAAATTATGTTTACTGACAACACAATTCTTAACTTTGGGGGCAGAGGCAACTTAATTGTGTTATGTTCAATCCACTTAAATTTGTAAAAACTAATAAATGAACCTAATTCCTTTTTTTCCAACACAAATCAATTGTGTGGAAGCCAGCATTTTTAACAGTGTACATGAAGAAAGAATGAAGTCCATACAGGGTTATTTTACATTTGATAATTCAACGTAAGTTACACATATTATCAATAGTTGTGCCGAATGCTTACACACTCACAGACCTTAACACCCCAATTCACACGAGGCGTCAGCGCTTCCTATTCACTTTGAATGGGTGACGTCAATCGTTGCAGAACTGAATTGTGGATGCGTCGGCGCCGCTTCAGTGGTGTTGCTCACTGCAGAAGTTGGGAATTTCTCAACTTTTCAAGAGCTAACGTAAGCATCAGCCAATCAGACTAATTTCATTGGCTGACGCTGCTATGACGATCCTGTCAGCCCCAACTTCAGACACGCCCTCTGTCAAGAATCAGGCGCCCCATGTGAATCAGGCGTAAAAATATATGCTAATGATCAAATGTTTGGTAAATTTGTGGAGTTACTTCAAAGTGTAACAATAAATCACATGCTTTTTTCACCGTGTCTTCTGGTCAACCATAATCCTGACTCCACATTTCAGATCCTGCGATGTGTTTACTGCAAATGCTCACATTGCGCTATCGATGCTGAAATGATATATCGTGCAGCCTTATTATATACCGTACAAGTCCTAATATATAATCCTTTAAGGCTCTCCTCAACCAAAAATGAAGATACTGTCATTATTTACTCATTCCTTACCCACAAAACTTGCATTAATTTTTAAAGCTCAGGTTGACCATATTTTGAGATGTCCGCCTTTCTTTTTGGCACAGCACTGCTTGTGCTTGACTGAATTAAATCATAGCAGGGACTAGCACATTACTTTAATACTCCATTAAGATGTCACAAAAGCATCATTGACCGATGCACATAAAATATAGCAAACAAAACACAATCCTGAGCTTCATTTTACCATGCAGGTAGAAGCTTTCACAAGATCAAATGTCTATTTGGGATTTGAGAAACATTTTGGAGGAAAAGGTTTTTGATGGATGGACAAAAATCTCTCTGATTTAAAGAAACAATCCATTTTTATTTTGGACAAATATGCAATTTTTACAGCTCCCCTGAAGTTAAACAGTTGTGTTTTACCATTATTGAATCAATTCAGTCAATCTCCAAGACTTGAACTTTTAGCTTAGCTTAGCACAAATCATTGAATCGGATTAGACCATTAGCATTTCACTCAAAAAATGTCCAGAGTTTAGATAATAGGGCGAAATGGTGGCTCAGTGGTTAGCCCTGTCGCCTCACAGCAAGAAGGTCACTGGTTCGAGTCCCGACTGGGCCAGTTGGCGTTTCTGTGTGGAGTTTCCATGTTCTCCCCGTGTTGGCGTGGGTTTCCTCCGAGTGCTCTGGTTTCCCCCACAAGTCCAAACACATGCGCTATAGGGGAATTGATGAACTAAATTGTCCATAGTGTATAAGTGCGAATGAGTGTGTATGGGTGTTTCCCAGTGATGGGTTGCAGCTGGAAGGGCATGCGCTGTGTAAAACATATGCTGAATAAGTTGGCGGTCCATTCCGCTGTGGTGACCCCTGATTAATAAAGAGACTAAGCCGAAGGAAAATGAATGAATGAGTTTAGATAATTTTCCTATTTAAAGCTTGAATCTTCTGTTGTTAAGGTTGATGGAAATGTTATATAGTTGAAAAGCTATTTTCTAGGCCGATATGTTTAGAAACGACCTCTTATTTCAGCGTAATAATAAAGGAACTTTGCTGCCGTACCATGGCACCATGGAAAACTCAAAGATATTACATTAGCTAACTTGTGTCAATATGTGCGCCTGCTACAGCCATGGTACAGCAGCAAAGTTCCTTGAAGCATTAACTAGGTAAATTATTGCAACTTTTTGGTCCTTTTTGAGCAAGATGCTAATGGTCTAATCCGATTCAATGATCTATGCTAAGCTAAGCTAAAAGTGTTCCTTTTAGACCCGGAGATGAGCTGAATGGATTCAGAAATGGTAAAACTGTTGTTTAACTCTAGAGGAGTTGTAAAATTAGGCTTTTTTATAGTGGAGTGTTCCTTTAAATACAAATATCTCCACCGGAGTTTGGAATGATGCCATAATTATGCTAATTTAATGTATTAGAAAGTGACATTATATCTGGGTGGCGATAAACTGCAGTTTTTATATTACTTGGTTTATTTTACTTTTACATCAACCCTGTTGGAATAAAAAGGCAAAACGTAATGGTAATGACTTCAAGATTGGCTTTTAAAAGGTATTAACACTCAACATGAAACTTCAATACCTCACTCAGGTACTTTAAATCAGTCCTGTTTTGGCACTGTGCAAGTGTTATTAATTACTGGCTTGCTCTAATTGTATGTGTGTATATGTCTTACATACACGTGTAAAGAAACTGTATGCAATCCAATCCAATATTTTTCACACAAATCTACACTAAACCTCTCTTTGAAAAGTGCATGAAGATCAGCAAGCAACAGTCAAGAGTCACAGCCAATGAAGAAATGCATGAGGACGTGTTAGTACAAGATGGGTTAAAATGCATGTGGTTAAAGAACAATAAACAAATATGAACACAACATCCTTCCACAGCCTTGGCATTCATGTAGATTACATTCTTATGAAACTATTGACCTTTTCCTACGCGTTATTTGTTGGGTACGGTACCTAGATATCAAACAAAGATCATTTACAGTATATATAGATATAGATAAGTAAATATAGAAACAAACTAATTCATAACATAAATCTGTTGCTTGTAGAAAAATATGTGTATACAGGTTTGCTATAAAATTTATATATATGTAAATAGTGTAATTAAGCAGCCCTTGAGGATCGAAGCCGTTCCAAAGCTTTATTCCACAAACGCTATATACCTGCTACTCCTGAACACCAGAGGGCATTGTCTTCCTCGAATGAACAAATCCTCTTTACGTACAGCCGTTTTTATAAATAGACCCATGCTATATAAGATCAAGAATACATCGATAGCTACAGTAATGCGATTATCTTTGGATCACGTGTAAGAAAGGAGTAATAGAGGGCGGTTGAACGTACCGTCACTGTATGTTGCAGATGAAGACAACCGTTTTAAGATCTTGAGGAGGTAAAACGCCGAACTCAAGAGTGTGTACTGGCATTTGCATGGTTAAATGTACGTATACACAGGGTAAATGTTGCTTCAAATTGGCTTCATACCATAGTAAACAATCTCCTTCATTGTCTAAAGGAGTGGTTCTCAACTGGTTTGGGATCCAGAATCTGCACTGAATATCAAGCCTATTAATATAGTAAAATAATGCAAAAATATGATAGCCGGCTTTCCATTCTAACGCAAAACAATTCCTATCAAAGTTCAATTAGGTGCATTTCCATCAAGCAGACTGTAGTATTGCTAATCTAGCAACAAACAGTAAACAAGGCGTAATAGAGTCACGTGGGTGTAATGTTCACTATGTAACAATAATTGGCATTAATACTGTTTTGCAAGACGAAAATCACCTCAAGCAAGCATAATAACCTATTTTTTTTTCCAAATGAAGCGATTTTTACTTGAAATTTGTCATTTTCATCACTTGTTTCTTATGCAGTACTTCAAAACGTGCATTAATGCTGTGTCCAATCACACTTTGTTTATTTTGCATATCATTAAAATCATATCAGTTGGTAAAACGAAGCCAAACAAAATGCAAACATACATATCAATTTTAACACTAAAAACATGCTGGCATCAAGCCTACGGCATAGAGCTCCATTCTACCAACTGATACGATTACATTATTTTGCCATATAAACGTAGTGTGTGATTGGACAGGCTTTAAAATCAGTAACACAATGGGAAGAGTTTTACGTTTCGAGTAGCTACTTATTCTGAATAATTAATAAGTATTCAATAACGTATTCAATCTAGCTATAACGTATTCAATCTGGATGTACTACACCCACCATATTGTCTTTATAACCTATCATACTAGCATCAGTTCCATTGCTTCACTGCCATTCCCGGATCTCCTCCCATGACCTTAGTGGATAGCAAAATGTCTATCACATGCTCACTTACATTTAAATTGGTAGCAGGAGCTCATCTGGATGGAGCCAGTTCACATATTACATCTAAAACTGTGGAAAATGTGAGGCGCAAAGCTTCCTTCAATTTTAACATGCATATGAGCTAGTGCTCCAGTGGCGTCTGTCGTTGCTAATCAACCATCAACGCTTCATTGAATCCTTCTCTTCAGGAATCCACCATTGACAAACCAGCGTTTGGGTGCTCTGGATTTGTCTGAGGTAATTATTCTACTGTTATAATCCATACAAAACCTGAAGCTAATTGGTTGGTTCTGGTCACATGACTTGTGATGTGATTGCAGCAATCTGAGATGGTCAACTTGCACTGTCAACTCGTATGTCTCCATTTAAAATAACGTAATTGAGTGCACAAAAGACACGGTATATGAACAGCCCCTAAAAGAGTGTTGTTAGAAAGTGGGAAGGGATTGAGAAAGAACTATAAGCCAACATCTAAGAGCAGCATAAAAAGCTATCTGCTTTTGTCATCCCTTCCAGAAAAATGTAAACGTGCAACCCAACTTGACCAGTTGAGAACCACTGTTCTGAAGACGACTGGTAGAAAAGCAGTACAGATGATCGATACAATGTATAATCCTTTAGATGCTTCATTCGAGATAGTAAAACAGGATAAACGAACAGCGATAAAGCGGATTAAAGTGTCTAGTAAAACTCACACACACACATACACTCTGGCACTGAGCGACCGTTTAACACACTGAATATGAAACGCTGCCCCCATGCAATTAGACAGACTGATTTGACTTCCGTAAGGCTTTTAAGTTTTATGTAACAAAACGACGAACAAAAACAATTCAAGAATCCTCTTGGAGACTACAGTAACCGGTGTCTCACTCCATCTGGATGTGGTCCCTTGATATTTTTCTTTGCGATAAACAAGCCCCTTACAGCAGAGGCTACCATTGGCCAATCAGAGCAGAGTCTCCTCTAGTACCCTGCGCTTCGATGGCAGTGTTCTAGCAGTTAAACTGGAGCAGGAATCTAATGTAAAGCGATATCGGCTCTCCGTGTTCTCATCCTACAACTGTGGAGAAGCGCCGGAAGCACCTGCTTCCCAAAGTGCGGATAACAGACAGTCAAAACGGTTACGCAAAAAAGCTGAGGCTTAGGAGTGCATTACGCTAGCATGCCGTCACAAACCCCTCCACGGGGAGGTACACACGCAAGGCAGAGACTAAGACGCAGATTCAAACACTTCAACAGGGATGCAACGTCTTGTAACATGTAATGACATGGTCAAAGTCCAACATTCGACGAGCATATACTTGCATAAATTGGCGTTACATATGTCGGCCTTGCTAATAACTGGGTGTGATGATTGAGCGATTATGGAGGCACAGGTTTCTTCAACAGAGAACATTAATCTGCCACACAGAAAGACACGGAAAGCCACACCAGCGACGCACCTCGAGAAGAGGTGAAGACAAGGACAGATGAAGACAATGAGTTGGAAGGGCAGACTAAAAATAACTTCAGGTCTTTGTGTATACCTGGAGCATCCCAGGTGACCAAATTAGCTTCAACTCCTAGCTAAACCTTGGGTGCTTGTCAATATCCTTCCTCGTTTCCTCGCTCCTTCGTCCTTTATTCTATGATCGAGCTCAGCCATCTTGTAGGCCAGGGCTGCCCAAACTCGGTCCTGGATGGCAGGTGTCCTGCGGAGTTTAGCTCCAACTTGCTTCAACACACCTGCCCGGAAGTTTCTAGTGCAGGGGTGGGCAAACTTGGTCCTGGAGGACCGGTGTCCTGCACAGTTTAGCTCTCTTACTCTTATCAAACACACCTGCTTTTAGATTTCTAGTGATCTTGAAGACACCGATTAGCATGTTCAGGTGTGTTTGATTAGTGTTGGAGCTAAACTGTGCAGGACTCCGGCCCTCCAGGACCAAGTTTGCACACCCCTGTTCTAGTATATCTAGTAAGAGCTTGATTAGTTGGTTCAGGTGTGTTTGATTCGGGTTGGAGCTAAAATCTGCAGGACACCGGAACTCCAGGAGTGAGTTTGGGCACCCCTGTTGTAGGACATCTCAATCCTCTAGTTGAGTCGAGGATGGAGAAGGAGGCGGCTTTCTCAGGTGGCATGAGCGAGGATACAGCGGTAGATGCTTTACGGAACTGTTTTTGACGGAATTCTCCTCCCCTTTCACATCTGTGCCAATCATCATTTACTACAGTTGAAAAATCAAACACACATTACCGTGAATATTAAGATATTGTTAATGTGGTTTGTTTTCACGGTTCCTTTCATTTTGATGTAACATACTTTTAATATCCCAATTAAAAAGCAGTTAACAACAGAAACTATTACAATGTTAACGATTATCTGTAATATTCAGGAATCCTGCATGCAAAATCAGCGATATGCAGTATTCATTAAACGACAACGATTTGAAGTGACGCTAAATTCATTATTTCACTTCATTCAACTCCTCTGTCCTTGAATCCTGAAGGGTTGAAGCTAGGACGCGAGGAGAGGAAACGAGGATGCACAAAAAAGACTTGAGAAGCGCCCCTGGTTACATTGAAAGTGAATGAATGCACCCGTTTTGGTTTTTAACTCTAGATTATAGTAATCAGGGAATGCTTGGAGTGGCCTCAGTGGTCCAGGGCGGCCGGCTGGTCGTGCTCCAGCTTGTAGGAGATGTGCTTACAGCAGAGGCTAGAGAGAGAGAGCTCGCACCTGGGGGTCCGGGCAGGGTCACATCGGCCCATCAGTCGCTCCACCAGCCGGCCCAGCCGTGAGCAGGCGTTTTGCCCCTCTGAGAAACAGCACATGGAGTCCACGCATCCGATGCCCTGGTAGGCCTCAATAAACTGCAAAACAGAACATAAAGGAGATGAGCCAATACACCAAGATGATGAAAAACAAACACAGAGCATGACTCGCTTTATGACGTCCAAAACTGGACATGACTAGATGTCTTGATTTGGTTGTATTGGAGACTCATTCAAACTTTCACAAAAAAGGTCCTTCAACTTAAAGAGTTTTTCATTGATTATTGCTTTTATTGGTTTTCCAGGTGTCCTCCACAAGAGGAATACAGAGACATTATAGCAGTCAATTCTTTTAACGGTACATAAACTGTACAGGCCAATGTTACCACAATGTGGACAAGATAAATTACCACCAAATTTTGGTTGGAAGTCACTGAAAAAAGTATACTATTTGGATTATTTTTCTTGCGATCTCTTGTTTGATTTAAAGAGAGTTTCTTTTGGCTATCAAACACAAATATGAGATTGTTAGGTCCCATATTGGGCCTGGTTGTTTTGGTTCTGTTTTGTGATTTGCAGAGCCAAGCTGATTTGTGGGTGGGTCATCTCACCTAAGACCCATTATGTGGCGTCTAAAGAGTTTGACCTGAGAGGAGAGTTTGATTAGCTGGACCCTCCTGCCTGTCTTATTGATTATTTTAGTTTGTTTTGGATCATGAGCTCATTTCACTACCATGCACACACACTTTACCACTGACTTCCATTTATACTGACTATGGTTGCTTTAAATATCCTCTGTTAATCATGTCTTTTGTTCATTTCTCTATGATTTACCTAGTCCGCATTGTCTCTCTTATGTTACAATTTTGAGCCGGTTGTAACAGAGATATTGAATTGAAAAATGTCAATCACTACCAATTTAAACATTCATTAAAATATATTCTTTTGTGTTCAGCTGTACTTCAATTTATTTTCCTTCCCCTAAAATGAATCAAAATGTCATGTTTTCAAAACTGTTGAGAAGGTCAGGAGCACAAAGGTCTCAATCACAGTATTTTTGCTTTATTGCTTTCAAATGAAGAAGTAATAGTACACAAATATGTACCCTATTTGAGGAAATTCATTTATTTATTCATTTATCATCTTATTTATCAGGGGTCGCCACAGCGGAATGAACCGCCAACTATTAAAGCATATGTTTTACGCAGCGGATGCCTTTAAAGCCACAACCCATTACAAGGAAACACTCATACACTCTCATGTATTTGGACTGTGGGGGAAACCGGAGCACCCGGAGGAAACCCACGCCAACACGGGGAGAACATGCAAACTCCACACAGAAATGCCAATTGGCCCAGCCGGGACTCTACTGACCTTCTTGCTGTGAGGCGACAGCGCTACCCACTGAGCCACTGTGTAGCCTTTGAGGAAATTGTGATGTTAAAATAAGATCCAATAAGGAGATCAGAAAAGAGCCTCAAATACAGGACATCTAGTCGCCCCGACAAAGGGAGTCATAGCTTGAATCAAAATAGCAGAGCATGGTTTAACATAAATCATGAAATGCCAGAAACGAGACAGCGATTGACCAAAAATGAATACATTAGACTGATAAATGAAGCCATTTCTTCCAAACCACAGAGATATTTGGCTTCAGCCTCCACAGAAATGACATCTCCCTTTAACTCTTCTACTCAATACTCAATTACCGGAGCCCCGAATGTTAAATTACAGCCCGAGTGCTCCAACAAGAGTTTATTCAAATCAGATTCCCAATCAGACGCACTCCAATGCCATCCAAAGAGGAGAAAAAGCAGCGTATGAGCCAGAACGAGGAAGTCAACTCTTTGATCTCTTTCTGGAAACCTGACGAGGCATTATGCAAACGTGCGATATTAACATCAAATCCCTCCAGACTCTCTTCAGTGGGCCTTGCAGAATTACTGTAGTACAATCCTGAGACAAATGTGTTTGTTGGCCTGTGCTTAAATGAGGAGTTTCAGGTATACAAACACTTAGTTCCAGTAGTGCTGCATACTATTGGGGAAAAATGACATTGCATTATTTAGTTTTTTTATGTTATATATTTTGTGATATGAAATATATTTCACCAGATGTCCTAAATAAATCTATTGATGAAGAATTCAATATTTTGGGAAAGGATGGGGTGATTTTTAGGGGAATACATAAGGATAAATGAATACACCGTGTTCATGACACCAGTGTTACACTAAAACATTTTGTCCTTATTTGATCAGATGTTGGGTCACAAAAACCCAGCAACTAGTGAAACTGGTTCAATTGATCTATGAACTAGATTTGAAAAGAGAGAGAGAGAGATACTAATAAGAAAAAAGATGGTTTAGTTTTATCTAAGAAGCCTGTTTGTTCTGGAGACAATCGAAAACTAATACTGCTGAAGGGGGCTAATAATATTGACCTTAAAATGGGTTAAAAAATTTAAATCTGCTTTTATTCTATCCGAAATAAAGCAAATAAGACTTTCTCCAGAAGAAATAATATTATAGGAAATACTGTAAAAAATTACTGAATCTGTTCAACATCATCTGGGAAATATTGGAAAAAGAAAATAATAATATTAATAATAATAATAATAATGGGCTAATAATTTTGACTTCAAATGTATATGTGTCACGCTACGCTCTCCACAAAAGCACGAGACACTGGAATTATCAAAAATACACAGATTTATTAACATAACACTCACTGGAACATCGACACACAGGAATCATGGGGGGAAGACAACGTGGAATGACGATCAATACCGGACAAGGGACTAAGGCAAACTAAAGGGTGTAAATACACAAGGACTAATGAAACTGATAACACACAGGGGAGGAACACAGGTGAAACTAATGAACATTATCCTGCGGGAAACAGAACAAAGGAGCACATGGAAACGACACAGACCGGATGTAATGTTGGATTTGAACAGCTGAATTGAAATGAACTGAAAATTGCCTTTTGAACGTTACACAACTAACTATTTCGGAAGTGGATTCTGGAAGGTGAATTTGAAGTATTGAATTTAAGTATGAAAATTAATTAATTCATTTTCCTTCGACTTAGTCCATCTGGGGTCGCTACAGTGGAATGAACCGCCAACTATTCCAGCATATGTTTTACGCAGCGGATGCCCTTCCAGCTGCAATCCAGTACTGGAAAACACCCATACACACTCTCACAATCACACACACACACTCATACATTACGGCCAATTTAGATAATCCCATTCCAGTGCTAAACAGTGCTAAACCACTGAGCCACCGTCCCACAAGTATAAAAAACGTGTGTGAAATTCTTTTAGTTGAAATACTCACAGCTTAAATGAAGAGCTGTGTTAAATTTCAGGACCTAAAAGTACAAACCCTGACAATTCCAGTCATTAAAGAATGGAAGCACTTGTTAATTCAATGCATTAGTTTTTTTTTTCAATTATTGCTATTCGACAAGCTTTTTATTTCAAATACTTTGAACATTAAATTTGTTCCATATCTATTACTAAATGACATGCATTCCTAACAGTAGCTCCTGGTCAGCTGTAATCCCTACTGAAGATCTTGTGATGTAATAATGTACACATTGCAATGTCTATGCTGAAATAATATATTGTGCAGCCCTACAGTAAGTTCTAGCATGTACAAAAAAAAGATGTGTATTTGATGCTTAACCTGCTAGCATCCACATATACATATATATATACATATATATATATATATATATACATATATATATACATATATATATATATATATATATATATATATA
>CAIGQW010055050.1:114025-129949 GCA_903798125.1 Danio choprae | reverse complement strand
TAATGACAGCCAAGTACAGCAATCTCTCTCACATTCAGCCTTGGCTAGAAATACAGTCGGTGTTTTCTTGACGTTTCTTGTTAACCTGTGAGCAAGGTTAAAGATTCAGCTATTATCAATCCTGCTAAAATCAATATTAACAGGAAGTTGCGAAAAGATTAAATGCAGCATGACTTTAACCATGTCCTGTGACCGTAAACAGAGAAGTGCAGCTCTAATCAAAAGCAGAAGCTGTCCAGCACAGGCCAAAGGGGAAAACTAAGCAATAAATGAACAACAAGGCTGCTGTCATTTCATCTTGGTTACTAATAAATGTGCTAACTATTAATAAATCACATTTACTCCTGCAATATCTGTAGAGCTGAGAGAAACACGGTGAAGCTAACGGTGGAGTTTGTAAGAAATAAATACTTGATCTGGGATATCTGCTTGCAAACAGACCAATCAAACCAGCACTTTGGTATTAATTACTATATACATTAAAAATATGATTGTTTTACATGTGGAAAAATCAGATACGTCAGATTATCTGAATTACCATGACTTGCATCACCACTATTTTGTGACAACTAGTGTAAAGGCACAATATGTATTTTTGGCCACTAGAGGGCGCATATTAACAATAAACAAATGCTTAGTTTGATGAGGACATGAAACTGAATCATGTGTGGAATCATGGGAGTTGTGGTCTTCACTATACAACGGGACTCCTGCAGAAATTATGTTGATGGATGAGTCAAGTATTCAATACTCATTATCATGGTATTAAAAAGCAGAGTAAAGGCTGATTTATACTTCTGCGTCATGCGCATGCATATGCTCCTCGCGCGGTCGCAGACCCCTTCGCTGTGGCTGACGCTGACACTGACGCGCACCTCTCAAAAGATTTAACTATACGTTGCAACGACACATAGCGTAAGCTCTGTGATTGGTCAGCTTGGTAGCGCTGGCAAGTGTGGGCGGTGCTGAGAGCCGCGAGCCCGTTGGAGTGAGTGTTTACAGGTCCCGTGAAGGAGCCCCAGATGGAAACGTTTGTTTTGTGTTTACCTTATGATTAAAGCCGGTTCCCGTCGGTGAATGAGCGAGTTTGAGCTACTTGTACATTAAGGTAGTGTTCAGAAAAAACAAAACACCAGTGAAGAAACTCGACACAGAGGAACATAAACACCTACTGCCAGCTAGCGTTTGGTAAGTGTTACTGCAGGGCAACACAAACAGCACACAGAAGTATAAATGCACGACTACACACAAGGCATGCGCCGTGGGTCACGCCGATCACTCCACGCAGAAGTATAAACCAGCCTTAAGACTAACAGCTGTGGAAAAGAAATGAGGAAAAAGGCTGCAGTAATTTCTGGATGAGCTCATGAAAACAGCACACCAAACGCCAAAACACTCAGTTAGCAGCGTTTCATTCGCTCTTCTGCATTTTTTGCATAGACTTAACTTGTAAATTACTCTCACTTAACACTTCATCCATGTCTGGTGTGAACACACTATAATAAAATGCACAACATATTAAAGCCTTCCCTATTTTCTAGAAAACCAAACCGAAAATTGAGGGTGTGTGGTGGCATTAGCATGAACGCGTAGCACACACTCTGGATCACAAGTTAAAATTGCTTATTTCTCTGCATTTAAACATTGGGGATAATAGAAGTACATAAGCTGCAAACGTTACCTAAGCAACTTCAAGGCAGAAACACCCACTAGTGACTTCAATCACTACTTAGGGCAAAAGGCAGCTACGAAAGTTGTCCTTCCAGCGTTACTTGTGGGAGTAAATCACGCTAATCACGTGTAATTAGACACTTGAACATTTTGAGTTTACTCGTTTCATTTGACGGCCACTACTAGACCTCTCTGCTGATTGGTTAACACAATGTTGTGCGATTGGTACCGATTCTATCTGATTGGTACCAAAATTCCAGGATCGTGACAACACTATTAATGTGGTGCCAATTAATAGGCACAAAAAGTTTTAATCTTGAGCGACTCACGCAAATCACATGGCACGCACATCAAACCCCCAAAACGCTCAATTCGCACCGTGTCATTCGTACCGCAGGATGACTATTCGCATCTTTGCATAGACTGAACACGTACATCACTCGAGCGTAACGCTTCATCCGCATCTGGTGTGAACGCATCATAAGAGTTTGTGTTCACTTGTAAAAATAAATGCAATTAATTAAATACATATACAGTTGATGTCAATATTATTCGCCCTACGTTGAATTTTTTACGTTTTCTTTTTCCAATATTTCCCAAACAATGTTGAACAGATTCAGGAATTTTTCACAGTATTTCCTATATTTTTTCTTCTAGAGAAAGTCTTATTTGTTTTTTTTAATAAAATAAAAGCAGATTTCATTTAAAAAAAAAAGCATTTTAAGGTCAATATTATTCGCCCCCTTAAGTAATATTAGTTTTGGATTGTCTCCAGAACAAACCACTGTTATATAATGACTTGCCTAATTACCCTAACTTTACCCTAATTACCCTAGTGAAGCCTTTAAATGTCACTTTAAGCTGAATACTAGTGTCTTGAAGAATATCTAGTCTAATATTATGTGCTGTCATCATGGCAAAGAGAAAAGTAATCAGGTATTAGAAATGTGTTAATAAAACTATTATGTTTAGAAATGTGTTGAACAAAAATCTCACTATTAAACAGAAGTTGAGTAAAACATATACAGGGGGCTTATAATTGAGGAGGGCTAATCATTCTGACTTGTGCTAGATACCCTTACAAAAGGGTCTCAAAAAGTAGTGCATTACGGTTTGCTATTTTGGTACTTTTGACAATAGAAACTAAATGCGTATTGTGCACAGTGTCGTGTAAGTTACTTCAAAAAAGTCATTAATTACTAATAATATCATTAAAGTTGTACTCAACTTTTTCTTTGAAAAGTAACTTAATTACTCTAAAAAGTTATCTAATTACTTGACGCAACACTACTTAAAATCCCTATACTCTGAATCTCAATGCACAGACAATAGAAATTAAACGTAATTAAATGTATATTTCAGCCAAACAGGGTAGACCTTTTAGCATTATTAACAATGCCACCCTTAAAGAATAAAAAAAACTATATATGTGGTGGCACGGTGGCTCAGTAGGTGGAACTGTCACCTCACAGCAAGAAGGTCGCTGGTTCGAGTCCTGGCTGGGCTAGTTGGCATTTCTGTGTGGAGTTTGCATGTTCTCCCCGTGTTGGCGTGGGTTTCCTCCGGGTGCTCCGGTTTCCCCCACAGTCCAAAGACATGCGCTATACAGTAGGTGAATTGGATAAACTAAATTGGCCGTAGTGTATGAGTATGTGTGTGTGTGTGTGTGTCTGTGTGTGTGTGTGAATGAGCGTGTATGGGTGTTTCCCAGTTCTAGGTTGCGGCTGGAAGAGCATCCGCTGCGTAAATCATATGCTGGAATAGTTGGCGGTTCATTCCGCTGTGGCAACCCCTGATAAATAAGGGACTAAGCTGAAGGAAAATGAATGAATGAATGAAACATTATATGCATGGGAACTGTATAACACTGTTTTAGTGGTTTTTGGATATTTTAATGAATGAAATCTAATATTGTGGCTTTAACTGCTGCAACCACTAATTATTGAGTAAATGAGTAAATCATTTGTTTATTACGGTTGTGTATCTCCTCTAACAAATATCAATAATGCCTCAGGAGTGGAGAGATCATCATATTTGCCTGCAGGGCATCACAAAAACATGCCATTATATAAGTAAAGCATCAGTAAACTGAGCATTACTTACTGTCACACACTGTAGCTGTCAGTAACCTTTCACATATGACAAGAAGAAAGAATTCAATAATTGACTGATGCTGTTGATGAAACCATAAACAAGTGCTTGGCTAAAAAAATAATGACGTCATCTTAAAAACAAACACAACGTAAGAATGAGGGAGTCTATTGTGCGAAATGAAAATGAAGATCATGCCGGCTTCAGACTACACAGTAATCCGTGCGTCACAAATGACATTTTGACTTCTTCATTTTCACCCATGTCATGTATGAGGTCAGAAGATCAGTCACTGCCTCCTATCTTTAAAGGGTTTTTATGGTCATTCATTCATTCATTTTCCTTCGACTTAGTCCCTCATTTATTAGGGGTCGTCACAGTGGAATAAACCGACAACTATTCCAGGATAGTTTCCAGGATTACACAGCGGATGCCCTTCTAGCTGCAACCCAGTACTGGGAAACACCCATACACTCACATTCACACACTACGACCAATTTAGTTAATCAATTCCCCTATAGCGCATGTGTTTGGACTGTGGGGGAAACCGGAGCACCTGGAGGAAACCCACGCCAACACTGGGAGAACATGCAAACTCCACACAGAAACGCCAACTGACCCAGCCGGGACTCGAACCAGCGACCTTCTTGCTGTGAGGCGACAGTGCTAACCACTGAGCCACCATGCTTCTCTTGTTTTTATGTTACTTTAATCGGGTTGATATCAGTGTGTAGTCTGAATCTGACATAAGACAACATGCATAAACGAAGGCACTTTAGGCAGAGATTAGATTGGAAGTTCCAGCGAATGGATGTTAGGATCTAAGCCTCATGCCAGTGTTAGGTGCCACCCAGAGCAGTCTAGTTACATCACAGGGAGAGCAAGTGTCCCATGACAGGATGGTTCGTGGTCATGTTGGTCACATACTGTACACACACACACACACACACACACACACACACAAAGACGGGTTTGAGCACTACCTAGGGGACGGGTAAGGCTGCACCAGAGGCGGAGGAAAAGCAGCGATCAGTGGCCGATTGTCCTCCCCTCTGCTCCCGATTTCAGCAGTGTCATATTCTGAGCTGACTGAAACCTTATCCGCTTCCATCTGGAAGGACAAAACAGCGCGGTGAGTCTCCCAAACGGATCAAAACAAAAGAGAAGTGAACGAGCATGAAACTGCCCCACATCCACTGCCAGAACTAAAGGGCTTTGTTCCAAATGCTAGCGAGCTGCTCTCCTGATCGCAGGACTGTTGTGTAGGCAAGGGAGAAGATTTAGGAAGCATCACTAATGCTTTAACTTGAGTGATAAAATGCATCACCAGTATTCATGTGTTTGCTATGTGTTTTACATATGTGGTTACATTTAATATTACACTGTGGGGGAGGATTGACAATTGAGTGCTATAGCAGACCTGCTAATCTGGTAGCCCAAAGGAGGCTTGACATAAATAAAAAACACAATAATTAAAATTACAGTACATAAAAAAATAAATAATGATAATAATACTAATAAATAATTATACTACTCATTTAAAATGAGCTGAATCGGCACAATTCTTCAGTTAACTTAATTGTTTTATGTTCAATCCACTTACATTTGTAAAAACAATTAAGTTAACTTGATCAATGTGTGTTGGGAACACATGAAGGAATTTTGTGGAACCCAGCATTTTTGACAGTGCATAAATACATATACACAAGCATTATAGAAGTTATTAGGCAAAGGCAACACGATCAAACAAGAAATTATTAATATACTATTAAAACACTGGATTTATTTCCTGTTTACTAATTCTGCATTTGGGGTCTATAAAGGACCCAACAATTTATAGAGTAATTGTAAAAAATATATACATTTAACCCATACAAATGATACATCTTTTTGTTTGTTTACTTCTCAGCTATAGGTTAACGTAATGCGTTCTGGGAGATATGAAGTACTTCTGTAACATCCTCAACTACACCTTTCCCCTGAATGTGAAAATACTAAGTTTATGAAAAAGTCACTTTAAAACGCATCTCAATTTAATTGAAGTTGTTTCTGGATATTGATCTAGGTGTTTGGTGTAGAATTCTGCCACCTGTTGGTTAGTGATGAATATGTGTGAGTGAGCGTGAACTTTCTAGATTACATTTGTGCTTCTTATTTATGTTTAGACATTTTCAGATTCATTGATTGTTTTTGAGAAATGAAATGTGTGTGTGTGTGTGTGTATATACACACACATACAGTGCTCAGCATATATGAGTACACCCCATTTTGAAGATGAATATGTTTCTCCATTTCTCAGTGAATATGGGTCATATATATTGGTGCATTTGAACAAAACAGATTTATTAAGCAGATATATTTATTAAAATAATACTTTAGTCACAGAACATCTTTAGAAATGGACAGATAATACATTTAAATTCATGCAAAATATTGCAAAAACAAATGACAAACTTGAACATTTCAACTAAATTGTCTATATTTTTTGTTTCTCTTGATTTTTGCTATTTTTGAAAATGTTATTTAATATTTTTCTCTAACATATACATTTGGGCTACTAATGTTTGCACCATTATTGTAAGTTATTTTGTTAGATGAGCTCCAGATTTGGCTTCAGTACTGACTAAACTAATGTATATGCACAAATATAATATTGTAAAGCTTCCTATAGAGAATATGAATGTAAATGAGAGATTTGTGGGGGGATGTACTTGTATATGCTGAGCACTGTATATATATATATATATATATATATATATATATACATATGTATGACATGAGAGCAAAATACAGAGTTTTTACGCTGTTTTCCAACCGGTTTCCAATTGGTCGATTCCCGCGTATTTGTATTTGTGATGAAAAAAGTAAAGTGGTTCTTTTAAGAAAGGCTGAGAAAAAAGTTCTTTGAAATTAGGGCCGCACGATGCTGGAAACATATGCAATATAGTTGTTGAGTATTGTGACAATGATATTTCTAATCGATATAACATTTCCCTAGAAAAACACTATTTGCAATAGCTCTGTTTTTAAATCATTTATTCATTTAATGACATAAAAATAAACAGGTCAAATATTTTTTTAGATCTAACTAGTTCTAATTCAGACTAAAAAACTGTCCAAGTGCAAACATTTAGTCTGTAAAACACTAAAAAGTGAGCGAAGAGTGAGTGAGTGAGTGAGTGAACCCGATTGGCTTTTTTCCTCTCTCATCTCGACTCCGGCCATTAGTGTTTATTTGCAGCCAATAGCAGAACAGAAACTACTGGGAAGGTGGGGCTTAAAATAGTACAGCCCCATCTGATTGGTCAAATTTAGATAAACCACCAGTTCATAAAATAAATGTAATTTATCACACGTCTGCGATACGTATATCGCATATACTATTATCGCGATAACTATAATTTTGCGATATATTAAGCAGCCCTACTTGAAATACTAAAAAGTTGTTTTTAAAAAATTTAAAAAATGTTTTAACAAAAGGGCAGAAAGGCAGATCACTGGGTTTTGGAACAAAGCTGATCATCTCAAAAGTCAAATTCAGAGTTTTATGGACATCTTGCAGTTTGTTGGACTGGAGATCACTTTCTGTGCTCGTTGGTAGACTACAAAATCAATCATTTAGGGAGCGTGTGAATCGCATAACACCTTTTTTTTAAATGCTGTGTAGAAAAAGCATCTGATGGGGCTGTGAACTGAAGCCCATGCAGCAGGAGGAAGCGTCTTCAAACACGACCTTCAGAGTCATGCACTTAAAGCAGGTAAACAGGTTTTGCATGCAGGGTGAACAGTTTAACCTGTGTGTCGTTATCTGGCTGGGTTATAGTGTTAGTTTTGTCCACCGCATGCAGTATGAGAGTGTCTCTCCTACTCTACCTAATCTTGCCCAGCTGATTCTTGGCTCTGGATAGAGGCTGAAGCGCGATGAAGTCGTCACCTATAGCCACGCGGTTGGTGTACATCTACAGAACACACACACAAAGGGCAGGAAAGAGAAGAAAAAGTCACATATGCAGTAATACACACACACACACACACACACAACAACGCACTAACCACACACATTCAGAAATGACACAGACAGGAAACAGGAAACAAGCAGCAGAAGCAGAGAGTGAGAGAGAGAGAGAGAGAGATCTTGAAAAGTATCGGGTGTCATCCGCAGGACAGCAGGTGCTGACGCCACAGACCTGTACTGCAGCAGAGACCACAAAACGCCAGATACACACACTGACAAACACTAGATGTGTTTCCATACACATATTTATATGCACATTTGATAATATTGCATTAAAAATGCTTGATGGTTGTCAATTTTTAGTTCAGTGTATGTTGGGGGTGACCTGTGCCTCTACAAACTGACAGGTGTGATCTAAATAAGTGTTTCCCAACCATTGTCCTGGAGGCACACCAACAGTACATATTTTGGGTGTCTCACTTATCTGACACACTCATTTCAGGTTTTGGAGTCTCTTCAAATGTTCTGATTAGTTGATTCAGTATTGTTTAATTAGAAAGAGGTTGAAAATGTGTCCACTACCTGGCAAGTCTTGTCGTGGGTCTCAGTTGTAAGAGCAACAAATATTAACTTGTCTTCTAGTTGATCTTCTGATGCATCCCAATCATCACAAACACTGCAGAAGACCTACTGGAACCCGCATGGAGCCAAGATTCTAACAGTCAAGTTTGGTGAAGGAAAAATCATGGTTTGGGGTTACATTCAGTATGTGGGTGTGCGAGAGATCTGCAGAGTGGATGGCAACATCAACAGCCTGAGGTATCAAGACATTTGTGCTGCCTATAGCATTACAAACCACAGGAGAGGGCAAATTCTCCAGCAGGATAGCGCTCCTTCTCATACTTCAGCCTCCACATCAAAGCTCCTGAAAGCAAAGAAGGTCAAGGTGCTCCAGGATTGGCCAGCCCAGTCACCAGACATGAACATTATTGAGCATGTCTGGGGTAAGATGAAGGAGGAGGCATTGAAGATGAAACCAAAGAATCTTGATGAACTCTGGGAGTCCTGCAAGAACGCTTTCTTTGCCATTCCAGATGACTTTATTAATACGTGATTTGAGTCATTGCAGAGATGTATGGATGCAGTCCTCCAAGCTCATGGAGTCATACACAATATTTATTCTGTTTCCACTGCACCATGACTTTATATTCTATACTGCACATTATTTCTGTTAAGTGACCAGTCTTTTGTCTAAGTAAAGTCAGACCTTACTGTTCTAATTAAATCATTAAACATCAAGGCATGATCATATTTTATTGGGGTAAAATAAGCGTAATCTAGAGGCCTTTGCCTTTCATATAAGCCACTTCTGATACCAAATGATCAACTAGAAGTCAAGTTATTATTTGCCGTTTAATAACACTTGGATAGGCAACAAGACTTTTGTCAGGTAGTGTACTGTTGGTGTGTCTTCAGAAACAGGGTTGGGAAACACTGATCTAAAGGACACTTTTACGATAGGTGTGAGCCTTTTGAGTTCTCAATGGGCATAAGTCAAACAACAGCGGAAAAATCTGATAAGAGGGCCCTGCTGAGCTTAGTAAACACAGAATGGTTTGTTTGTAGCTAGTATAAAGCTGTCTCACAGTACTTTGGGTTAAGCTACTTGAAGACCGACGGGTTGACATTGATGCTGAGGATAAATAAATGATGTCTTCTCCCTGTAAGAACTATGGTCAGCTTACTTATTTTATGTATTGAAGTCATCTAATACAGTGGTTTCCAAAGTGGGGGTCGATTTACAAATTGATCATATACGTTATTAAACTATTAAAATGACCATATTTGATCCATGACCTACAGAAGATAAAACTAGTATTTAGTCGTTGCATAAATAAACAACATGCAAATGAAAAGCCTCTCAATTCTTTTTTTGCGACCCCTGTGGTTATTACGCTAGATTAATGACACAGCAATAGTGTTTGTTGCAACAGATTGATTTTACAGCACAACGTTAAACTTTAACACCTCTACGGCACTCACGTACATTAAAGATAAAGGCCACGACTGAACATAGAGGACGATCTCCAAGTGGCGGTCTTGTGCTGTAAACATTGCCCACCATTCTCATTAAGTGAGGCTAATATTAAATTAAATGAATAATGACTATAAAAAAATTAGGGTTGTTAGACAGTTGCACTTTTTTGTGTTGTCAATAAGCTCATTTATATAGTTCCTATTGGTGTGTGTGCACCAGTGTATGTTTATAACTACCTCAGAGAATAGTGGGGGGCCACAATCACTGGGATTGTTATTTTGGGGGTTGCGAGCTGAAAAGTTTGAGAACCCCTGATCTAATACATTGGCGAGCCACCCAAGAACGGTTTAGCCAAAAACAGCAAAATCTAACAATGGAAACCAAGATGTGCAGAAGTTTTATATTAAAACCTATGCGCACAACTGAGAAGGATAAACTTTCTATCTGATGAGTAAGAATGTGCATAAACTACACTTTTACCCAATAAAATAAAGTATGAGCATCAGTATGCACGATGTGATTTCGTTTCTCTCAGATGCGGATCAGATACAAATGTGTGTTTCAGGGACTTTGCGTTAATGTTGGTTTGCAGCACATGTTTGCAGCTTTCCATTGTTGCAGATGTGAAATGTTGTTGTGCTGATTGTAAAAGGCCTCAGCCCTCCGTCAGTCCGTCATCACAGTGCTTCAGTATTATTATTCCCTCCAGAACTGTCTTGAGCATCACAGGGAAATCAACAACCTTTCAATAAACACCATTTAGAAAAGAAAAAACGAGGTTTATACATCATTCCTGAGCAGTGTTGCGTAAGCAGCTACAAAAAAAGTCATTCATTATGTTGATAATTACTGGTCAACATTTACAAGAAAGCTAATGTTAATGTATTTACTAGCATGAACTAATAATGAACAATACTTGCAGAGCATTTATTAATCATCAGGGTTCAACGTTAAGGATTTTTTCTGCCTTGCCAACATTTTCAGTGGCCACAGCAAAAAAGTTAATAGCTATTTCTTAGCCACGTTTTAAATATGTTATATAATATATCCACTTAAGATGGAGATTATATAGAGCATCTATATAATATATCCACCGCCTCCAAAAGCCACTGCATTCACCGCGTTCATTGCGTTTCGTCTTCGTCTTCTCATATAGCACATTTCACCTGCACCGCTAGTTTCAGGTTTGCTTTAAATACATCTGTTTACATTTGACAGTTTTAATAAATGCTGTTTAGAATTAATTAAATTATACTAAACTTGGTTCATCACAGCTTGGCTTTTTACTGTGATTTTTCATGACTAATTTATTTTTTGTTCTGAATACTGTTAATCGTATAGGATTTGTTGTGGAGTGAGACCTATATATGCTTTTAATGAAATAATCCTGGCCAAATTTGCCCACTGGCCTCCATCATGGCCTCCTAACAATCCCCATATTATAATTGGCTTGATCGCTCTGTCTCCTCTCCACCAATCAGCTGGTGTGTGGTGTGCGGTCTGGCGCAATATGGCTGCCGTCGAGTCATCCAGGTGGATGCTGCACACTGGTGGTGGATGAGGTGATTTCCCCCAATGTGTAAAGCGCTTTGAGTGTCCAGAGAAGCACTATATAAATGTAAGGGATTATTATTAGTATTATAAAACTAAACAAAATGTGACTTTCCTCAGATTTTTGGCTTCAAAAATGACTTGGTTTAGTGCTGGTTCAACTTTAGATTCATTTATTAAGATGAAAAGGTGTAAAAAGACATGCTCGAACATTCTGTCCTTTTTGTGGTTGAACCTTTGATGTCATATCCTGTTGTTGGCTCATTTAGATGCCTTTAGATGATATTTCGCATTCACATTCGGCACCTCTGCTTTGATAAACGAGAACTCTTGTGAAGTTCTGCACCAAATAAAGCTGCGGTAACGCAGCATGTGAAATTCTGTCAGACAGTGCTGTGAAAAGGGGCGAGACTAAACAAGCTGATGTGACACTAATAAAACCATTGGTTGCTCCATATTTTAAATCGCACAGATTAAAAAGCACACAGTTTGATCTCCTATCTTCTGTGCAAAATCAAAGCTCACCAACTTGAATTTCTGAATGCAGCGACATGCTTTACAGAAGCGTTTTGACTCCTTTACACATTTATACACGAGTTCTCATCTAAACAAACTCCTTTACACATTTATACACGAGTTCTCATGTAAACAACCTAACACTAACATGTGAGCACCTCATTTAGTACATCTTGGCACTTTCAGTAAGTTATGCCACAAAATGTATGTTAATAAAGCGGTTTCATTACCTTTTTACATGTATTATTTTGTTTTTGGATTTAAAGATGACAACGTGAATGCAAAGTGAACCAAAACTAAATGCATTATGGTTTAATTATTAGTAATAAGTTCGGTCAGATTTGAGTCTCACATGTTAGTATGTAACAATTTATTTTGAGGAATTATACATCTTATGTTTTGTCTTTTTATTGTTTGTGTGTTTTTGGGCCATGTGTGTCTATAATGAAGTTTAGAGTAAAATATTATTATTATCATTAATAATAATAATAATAATAATAATAATAATAATAATAATAATAATAATGTAATGGGGGGGTATAATACTTCACAATAGCCACGGATTCGTGTCATGGACAGGGATTATGTCCGCCTGGTGACTCTGCCGGGTGACATTATTGAGAGAGTAGCTGTGTTTATGTGCTTTAGGAAGGCTGATAAACATCATAGATTCATTCGGCACCGTGTTTGAGTCCACTAGATCCTTTCATAGGTGCACCAGCTCTGTGAGTTCATCAACTCCTCCAGAAACTGTACCTGGATGATAGAAGCTTTCAGCGGTGCTTCCGACTGAGCCGAGCACAGTTTGATGAGCTGTTGTCTGGTGTCGGCATGTGGATTTCCCCTTGGGACACCACCAACAGATGCTACGTCATAATCACGACTCAACAAGAGCAAGCTCCTGATTGGTTAACGCTGCGCGAATGTCCACTAAAGTTCAGATTTTCCAACTCGAGCGATTCGCGCAATTCAAGCACATAAACACTTAATTCGCGTCGCTTTATTGTGCGAATCGTGCCACAGGATGTCTATTCGCGTTGACTAAACATGTAAATCACTCGTGCTAGAAGCTTCATCCACATCTGGTGTGAACGCACCATTACACAAACTATTATACAGTATATAAGTATTATAACAGACCTGGACAAAATTGTTGGTATACTTCAATTATGTCCAGGCCAGTTTCATTTGTTTGCCTTTTTTTAAAGCTTCATTTGAACCACAACTCAAACACAATATCTGACTCTTATTGGTTTGTTTTCAGTCATTTTTGATTGGTTGTTACTTTTTTCGAATTCAAGTGATTTCAGTGACCAGGTCCGTTTTCTCAACAGAGGTGTAGCAACAATTTTATCCATGTCTGTATATTCTCATAATTCAACCAGATGACATACATCTCACATCCATAAATAATAAGTGCACATTACGTTATTAATGTTGCAGTAAATGCTGCAGTCAGATGATGTGTGTTACGTCAGAGTGAGTTTGTGGATGTGTGTGAGAATTCATGCAGCTACATGCTTTATTATTGCATCATCAATAAGCATAAATACAGCACATTTGCATACAGTTAAGGGCAAAATTATTCACCCCTTCCTGTGAAGTTTTGATTCTTTTCCCAAATGTTTCTCAAGTGACGTTTAAAAGGGGGTGTTAAAAATGTATTTATTATTTTTTAAATGCTTTTAGTCACTACACTCTCAGAATCGTTGGAGGTAAATCTGCGGATTTTGCACAAAATTACTTAATAGGGTTAAGGTTAGGGTTCTGTCTAGCCCGGCATATTACCTGAAAAATACAGTACATATTTCTGGGTTTCGGGCCTCACAGTGGCGCAGTGGGTAGCATGTTCGCCTAACAGCAAGAAGGTCGCTGGTTCGAGCCTCGGCTGGGTCAGTTGGCGTTTCTGTGTGGAGTTTGCATGTTCTCCCTGTGTTGGCGTGGGTTTCCTCCGGGTGCTTCGGTTTCCCCCACAAGTCCAAAGACATGCGGTATAGGTGAATTGGGTAAGCTAAATTGTCCGTAGTGTATGAGTGTGAATGGGTGTGTATGGATGTTTCCCAGAGATGGGTTGCAGCTGGAAGGGCATCCGCTGCGTAAAACATATGCTGGATAAGTTGGCTGGATAAGTTCCGCTGTGGCGACCCCAGATTAATAAAGGGACTAAGCCGAAATGAAAATGAATGAATGAATGAATGAATTTCTGGGTTTCTGCGGTTTTCACAAAGACCGATTTAAGACCTTTTTAAGACCATTATGAATGAAATTTCAGACTTATACAGGGCTAAATTAAAATGAGTTATTTCTTAGCCAGATATTTTAAATGATGTGTCAAAACAAGCAAACATAGTTGTATACAGATGTATTTTTATTCAACATACAGTAACTGACTGTAAGACTGACACGTTTCAAGAATTATAATAAACTAAAATGTACAACAGTCTGTCTAGGTCAGTGTCCAACAAATGTTATTGTAAGGAAGATAATGAAACCCTATTGGTAAATAGAGTTATAAATAGAGACTTTATTGAAATTAATAGAGTTTTATTGATATAGATTGTTGGCGATTGGAAGTATGTTGGCCTTATTGAGTAGCTTTAAGTGGACAGAGAAAAAATTCAATATAATTAGCCCCATTAAGAAATAGATTGTTTACAATTGTCTACAGAACAAACTGTTGTTGTCTATTGCACCTTACGCTGATTACTAGTATCTTCAAACAGTAGGGGTGTAACAAATCACGGTTGATCCGGGTTTAAATGGGTAGATCAATCCTAAATTTGTAACGATTGCTGAGAGATCGCCTCTCAAGTCATTCTAATCACATGTATAAAAACATTTAGGCTTTCCTGTAAAGTATAATGATGACGGAAGAAGTCGTGGTAGGTTATTGGGGATGTGATGGGTTTCATTAAAGGTGTTTTCTGTCACTACTTGTTTAGCCTGCATTAATGCATTCAGTGTAAGCTGCAATTACATTATTTAACCAATAGGTGATGAAAACCAGCCACCAAACATATGCCACTGAATAATTCTTCAAAAATGACACATCTAGCAATGAATAATGAAGTTTTATAAGTGAAGAACTGAATCATTTATTGAAAATGAGACTAAAAATGTTAGATTTCTACATTTAGTGTTAGCAGCAACAGTAGTAGTAACAGTGAATTTTTCACAGTACTGAATATTTGACTATTTTTATTCAGCTGATTATTTCTGTATTTTATTTTTAATAAAATTACAGCTTCTAAGTTCTGTTTGTAAAAACCAAAAGTGTCTTGCAGTGCTCTTTCTGTAATACATTTGTCTCCTGCCCTTTTTGGCTGATCCGAAAAATGGTCTGATCCGTGACCAAAACATCATAATGTGATCCGAACCGTGATATCTGTGATCTGTTACACCACTATAAAATATTATACATCATAGCAAAGATGAAAGGATGAGTTGTTAAAATTAGTATGTTTATTAATGTGTTGAAACAAATCTTCTCTCCGTTAAACATCACTTGGGAAGTAATTTAAAAGAACTTAAATTTAACAGGAGGGTGAATAATTATGACTTCAACTGTACACGTCAATAACATCACACATTAAACCGAGTCTCTACCTGAGATTTCTGCGTGCTGGTGGGGTGCAGGTGCCGGTAAAACACCTTCTTGATGACGTCAGGAAAGAGGCAGGTGATGATGATGATGATGATGGCGAACCAGGCCGAGCCGCTGGACAGAAGCTGGACGAAGACGAAGTACATGTCCTGCGTGTGAAGGAACGGCCTGATGGAGAAAAAAAACGAAGCATCAATTATTCTCCAATTAGTGGAAATCAACAAGCGTTTGATGGCGCAGTCAAATACACAACTAATGAGCAAGCGGGTAATTGTTTGAGGGATGGAGCCAAATATTGAGCTCTTGAACTGAACGATCACAGAGAGCAGATCCAGAGTCCAAGAGGATACTGTTATCGCCGGGAAATCAACAACCTTTCAATAAACACCATTTAGAAAAGAAAAAAACGAGGTTTATACATCATTCCTGAGCAGTGTTGCGTAAGCAGCTTCAAAAAAAGTCATTCATTATGTTGATAATTACTGGTCAACATTTACA
>CAIGQW010055050.1:46871-66898 GCA_903798125.1 Danio choprae | reverse complement strand
TTTGT
Organism: Danio choprae; assembly: GCA_903798125.1. NCBI lineage: Eukaryota > Metazoa > Chordata > Actinopteri > Cypriniformes > Danionidae > Danio > Danio choprae. The sequence continues at coordinate 66,893 of CAIGQW010055050.1, read as the reverse complement.
TGAATGAATGATTGATTGATTGGTTAATTTGTTTGTTTGTTTGGCGATTTGTTGAATGAGTGATCAATTGGTTTGTTTGTTGTTTGGCTGATTTGGTTGTTTGTTTTGTTGTTTGGTGATTTGTTGAATAAATGATCGATTGGTTTGCTTGTTGTTTGGTTGATTTGTTGTGTGAATGATTGATTGATTGGTTAATTTGTTTGGTGATTTGTTGAATGAGTGATTGATTGATTGGTTAATTTGTTTGTTTGGTGATTTGTTGAATGAGTCATCGATTGGTTTGCTTGTTGTTTGGTTGATTTGTTGAATGAATGATTGATTGGTTTGTTTGTTGTTTGGTTTATTTGTTTTTTTGGTTGTTTGTTGATTTGCAGAATGAATGATTGATTGATTAATTGGTTAATTTGTTTGTTTGGTTAGTTGTTGTTGATTGATTGAATGACTGGTTGATTGGTTTGTTTGTTTGTTTGGTTGATTTGTTTGTTTGGGTGTTTGTTGATTTGCTGAATGAATGATTGATTGATTGATTTTGTTGGTTGTTTGTTAATCAATTGATTGATTGACTGATTGATTGGATTGTTGTTTGGTTGATTTGTTTGTTTGTTGATTTGTTGAATGATCAACTGATTGATTGATTGATTTGTTTGTTGTGCGGTTGACTTGTTTGTTTGTTTGGTTGTTTGGTGTTTGGTTGATTTGTTTGGTTGGTCGTTGTTTGTTGATTTGGTTGATTTGTTTGTTGTGCGGTTGACTTGTTTGTTTGTTGTTTGTTTGATTGATTTGTTTGTTTGTTTGTTTGATTTGTTTTGTTTGGTGTTTGGTTGTTGTTTGGTAGATTTGTTTGGTTGGTTGTTGTATGTTGATTTGGTCGGTCATTGTGTGTGGATTCGTTCGTCCGAGTTTTTAAGAAAATGAAGATAATACTGGATATTCTCCTAATAATATAAACGTGTCATCCTGAAATATCATATTCAGAATTTCTTATTAATATATGGGTTTTTTCACCATGACAATTGTGCAGATTTTAAAAACTGCTTTAAAAATGTGGTTTTGCAGAAGTGTCTGCTTTTTCATTTCCTGTAATTCCACAGTGCACAGGTAGCCAACAAAACTAGATATTAAATACAAGACTCTCTAGTTCCAGCAGTTTATAAAGATGCGGTGGATGATTGATTGTAAGGGGTGACACTGCTTGAAGATGAAGAGTTTTATCCAAATTTCTCTGCTGCATGATCTTTACGTAATCTGATGCCGACATGAAAACATTTGCTGATGCTGTAAAAAACTTATTATTATTTTTTTGGTGGCTGATCAAAGATGCAGATGATATACACTGTACAAAATACCCATAAATGAGCCGTTTTCCATATTTTGTGATTGCTGTTTTGATTTTGCCCTGTTTATTTATGCCTTTGAATTGCATTATGGGACCTTGAAAAGTTGGAAAAAGTGACTTTTATGAACATTTTTAATAGTGTGCAGTGATATATTGTCTGGGTTGGTGTTGTATATTACGCTACAAAAACCTGGTAATAAACAGAGCATATTTTCTGTTATTTTACAGACTTATTTCTCTAGATATTATTTCTTATACAGTGGTTCCTCACTATAATGCAGTTCACCTTTCGCAGCCTCGCAGTTTCATGGATTTTGTTTTTTACAGCATTGTGATCTGCGTCCTGATTGGCTGTAGACCATTGTCAATCAATCTCCTTTGTGTCTCCTGTACAGTACAGAACGCATTCAGCTTGCCAAATTAACATAAATCTTCCATCGCTAGCAGTGTGAGTTTCAGCAAGGATGCAAAACGGGTTGTAACTGTCTGCAGCAAGACCATCGTAAAGGGGGTCGCACACCTCTTTTATTTTTAAAACGCAACTCCCGCGATTAACGAGGGGCCACTGCACTTTATATTATTTCAAACGACTAAAATGTCAATAAGAGTCACTTTGTTAAACTGTAGAGTTGAGTTTTCAACATCAAAAGTCGACAAAGCAGAGATCAACATCCCATGATGCAATTCACCACAGTAAATAAACATAAACCCACAAAATACTGAAACTGTCCATTAACAGATGTTTTTTACAGTGCAGTGCACATTTCGATGCATTGGCAGATCTAGTGATACATAAAGGAAAACATGTCCTGTTGAAAGTCATTTGAATGCATTTCCAATTTTTTTTCTTTCTTGTTAAATGTTTAAACTTTTTTATTTATTGTTCTTACTGTATATTTTGAGTCCTAACAACACACGGCGTGACAAGATTATACAAATTATTTGTTTGCACCAGACGCGAGACAACTGAAACATTTAAATACCAGCCATTCAGAAGCGCAGGATAAATGCAGTGTTTGCCCACATCTCGACACACAAAAGTATTCCTCCATATTATATTCGTTATGGGTGGCACGGTGGCTCAGTGGTTAGCACTGTCGCCTGACAGCAAGAAAGTCATTGGTTCGAGCCACAGCTGGGTCAGTTGCCATTTCTGTGTGGAGTTTGGATGTTCTCCCCATGTTGGCCATGTTCATCGCACAGACCTCTGTGTATTTTAGTCAACCTTCCGAAGCTAGCGACAACAAGTTTGGTTCATCTGCGACAAAAGACCGACTGCCTTCATTTTTACAAACACAAGTGCAGCTGTTTAGAGCTCATTTTTGGTTTTAGTGTTTCTGCAGGTTTCACAAAGCTGAAAAATATATATTTATTAGAATATCCCAGACTTTCACTTGCCTTATCAAAAAAATTACTTTAACTTAATATGTTTAATAATACAATAATAACAACAATAATAATAAAAACATAGGTCAGGGGTCCATTCTTCGTATGTGGATTACTCAATTAGCTGGATTTGGTTTTTGACGATTTGATCCAGGATCGTTTCGTTCTTCAAATCTCATCTGAGAGTGGTTGTCAGAGCAACAGGTCTGGAAGCTCAAACCTGCTCGGGAACAGCAGCTTATTTTATATAAACAGGATTAGATCGGGTCATTTCAAGCAAAGGTAATACCTTTATGGAAATATAGTTAAAAACTCAACTGATAGATAAAAAGTTCAAGTTCTCTTTGAGATGGATTGTGGTGATTGTTTATGTATAGCTACCCAATCTGGGTAACACCCATACAAAGGAAAATTAAGACTGTTAAAAAAAGATTCAAGACCTACGACATATCATTTCAGTAGAAATTGAAGACATTAAGGCTTTTTAAGACCCCACGGACACCCTTGGGTTATGATGTCAGAATTCACTGGTATTTTAAGATGGCTGTGTGTATGTTGCTTTTCCTGTCTGGACAGCGCATTTTAGTAAATTTTCAAAGTTGTTCCGGTTATTTACTGATTTCACTGTGTGAACAGCACATTTTTTAATCCACTGGTAAAGTCATTCTGGAAATTTTCCAGATATTTACACATATCCCTGTGAATGGTGCTTTTTTTAATTCAACGGTAAAGTCGCTCCGGAGATTTTTCACATAATTACCGTTATCACTGTGTTAAAGGAACTTGAGAGCTGGGAAACACCTGCGCTTACCTGAACCAAGAAGATGATGAGGAAGTAAAAATTGGCAATTCTTCTGAACTGCTCAAACAAATTCTTGGGGACAAAGTTCCATATGGTGTACTGCAAGAAAACAACAACAGCAAAAGCGTGCAATATTTTACTGGCAAATGGTCAAGAAAAATAGGGAAACACGTGAGCAAACTTTCACATTCAAGCTCTCAAAAAAACACCATCATGCTGTTTGCTCTTACCTTGGAGGAAATGATGCGGTTGTCCGCAAACCTCTGGGGAATATAATGGCCATACTGCGGGAACTTGTTTGCTATGTAAACTGTGCGTGTGTCGCTCTGATGAGGAGGGTCAAAGCCCTGGAAAAAGGAGGAAAAAGAAGTTGGTCAGCGACAGAGACTTCAACCACTGCCTGTTCAATATATTTCACCTACAGCCTGGATAATACACTGTAAAATATGATGGGTTCCACACAATCGGACAATATGAAGGAATTTAGGCAACTGATTAGTTTTTACTAATTTAAGTGGATCGAACACAAAACAATTAAGTTGTCCCAAAAAAACCATCAAGAATTGTGTTGTTTCATCTCATTTTAAGTAAGTAGTTTGAACAAACAGCAAACAGAATTTTTTGAGTGTATGATACTACCTAGGGCAGGACGGCACATGGCATTTCTGTAAATTCAATTCATTTGTATTTTATAAATATTAAATTCATTCATTTTCCTTCGGCTTAGTCCCTTATTTATCAGGAGTCACCATCGCGGAATGAACCGCCAACTATTCCAGCATATGTTTTACACAGTGGATGCCCAGTACTGGGAAACAGCCATACACTCTCGCATTCACACACACACACTACACTACGGCCAATTCACCTATAGCGCATGTGTTTGGACTGTGGGGGAAACCGGAGCACCCGGAGGAAACCCACGCCAACACGGGGAGAAACATGTAAACTCCACACAGAAACGCCAACTGACCCAGCCAGCGACCTTCTTGCTGTGAGGCAACAGTGTTAACTGCTGAGCCACTGTGCCGTGCCTTTTTAGAACTATTAATAAATATTTATCAAATAGTAAATGCTTTATAAAAGCCCCTGTAGCCTATTTCGGCTAGAATAAAAGCAGTTTTTAATTGTTTTAAAGCCATTTTAAGGTCAATATTATTAGCCCCCTTAAGCAACATTAGTTTTGGATTGTCTCCAGAACAAACCACTGTTATACAATGACTTGCCTAATTACCCTAACTTTACCCTAATTAACCTAGTGAAGCCTTTATATGTCACTTTAAGCTGAATAGTAGTATCTTGAAGAATATCTAGTCTAATATTATGTGCTGTCATAATGGCAAAGAGAAAAGAAATCAGTTATTAGAGATGAGCTATTAAAACTATTATGTTTAGAAATGTGTTGAAGAAAATCTTCTTTCCGTTAGGGTTAAAAGGCTTTTTAAAAGCTAATGTTTACGGGTCCAACATAACAATAAAAAAATGTCGCTAAATAAATTGCAAAATGTAAACATTGTATTTTCAAGATTGCAACTTTCTCGCAAATGCTGTTATTCATGTTTCTGTCTGCATCCCCATAATTGTGTATAATATCGCGCTTGTATAAATTATGATAAAATATTACCATAAACAATGCATTTTGTGACACCACGAAATAAACAATAGAGCACAGAGTTGTCATGATACTGGAATTTGGTACCAATCGGTACTGAAATTTTAAAAGTGTCAATTTGCCGCTAACATTTGAGCGCTGTTGAGACATATAAGCGTTGAATTGATTTGTTCATGTGCTCAAAAGAAATGACTGTGATTGGCCGTGAAGGTCATCAGTTCACATCAGTTCATCACTGTTTACTGAGTGTAACCACAGATACAGGGACACTGGAGCGTTTTAAAGCCGCGATTTGTCAGCGGATCTCTTGTATGTCAGCTTATAGACAAACCAGCAGATTGACGTGACTTTAAAACACTCCAGTGTTCCTGTATCTGCGGTTACACTCAGTAAACAGCGGTGAAGAGTGGTGAACTGATGACCTTCACGGCCAATCACAGTCATTTCTGTTGAGCACATGAACACAATGGCCAATCAGAGCTGCTTAAGAACGTGCTCAACAGCATTCAGTACCCATTGGTATCGAATTCCAGTATCGTGACAACACTAATAGAGGATAATATGAAACAATAGACTTTATATTTTATCCATACGACATATACAGTTGAAGTCAGAATTAATAGCCCCACTGTATATTTTATTCCCCAATTTCTGTTTAACGGAGATATTTTTTCAGCACATTTCTAAACATAATAGTTTTAATAACTGATTTCTTTTATCTTTGCCATGATGACAGCACATAATATTAGACTAGATATTATTCAAGATACTAGTATTGAGCTTAAAGTGACATTTAAAGGCTTCACTAGGTTAATTAGGGTAAAGTTAGAATATTATATTAATAACTAAAAATATTATAGGAAATACTGTGAAAAATTCCTGAATTTGTTTAACATCATTTGGGAAACATTTAAAAAAGAGGGCTAATAATTCTGACTTCAACCGAAAATATATTGTCATATTGCACAGCCCCAATACTATCTACAGCGATATTATAAAGCTTATGGAAAAAAAGTGAGCTGAAGAGGCTGAGAGCCTGACGGCCGAATAACACTGTGCCAGAGTCATTATTAATTCAGTTAGTGTGCAGCAAAAACAATTCATTATGGGAAGCACTTTCACAGCACACGAGAGCTAAATCACTTACTATTGAACTCCTATTGCCTTCTCAATTTATTTCTGTCCTGTAGGCCAGACCCACGTGACTCAAACACTTTAGAAGTTAAATAAATAAATAAATAAATAACTAGTGTGATGTCATTTCAAAGCCATTTATTCATTTGAACACCTTCCCAAAAAAGTTTGTTCCCATTGTTAAACGCCTCTAAACTCTCATTGGTCCGTGGCAATTATGCCACGTGTGGCTGTGGCTTCTCTGACGTGGAAATCTTCAGCTCATTTCTTATGGAGGTCAGTCAGACGCAGGTAAATCTTGCAGGTGAAGTGGAAAACTTTCCTGCATGCTTAAAGTCTGGTTAAACTGGATCTTCCTACTGACATCAGCACTGCAAGATATTTCATATTTCAAAAATAAAAGTGGCGCAGTGGGTAGCACTGTCGCCTCACACCAAGTCCAGGCTTGGTCAGTTGGCATTTCTGTGTGGAGTTTGCATGTTCTCCCTGTGTTGGCATGGGTTTCCTCCGGGTGCTCCGGTTTACCCCACAGTCCAAAGACATGTGCTGCAGGTGAATTGGGTAAGCTAAATTGTCCGTAGTGTATGTGTGTATGTCCTGGTCCTCCAGGTTAGGGGTTGATCGTTGGGCTAACAACCCACTTCATAAAAACTAGATGTTATGAATCACCAATATGGTGCGGCTAAATATCAACTTCGATATAAATGGCCCTGGGAGTAAATAAGTAATAAAAATAAAATAATTGTACATACTGTGTACTGTACACATATTAAAGGGTTAGTTCACGCAAAAATAAAATAAATAAAAACCTCTTATTAATTACTGACCCTCAAGTTGTTCTAATACCCTCAGGCCTTTGTTCATCTTCAGAACACAGTGAAGATATTTTAGATATATTTGAGAGCTTTCTTCTCCTACATTGACAGCAATGGACCAGAGATCCTCCAAAAGTCCAAAGAAATAAAAGAAAACATCCTCAAAACACGACCATGTGAGTTCAGTGGTTCAATTAGATCAGAAATGCTTTTTTTACAGCATTGTGTTCTGCGTCCTGATAGGCTGTAGACCATTGTCAATCAATCTCCTCTGTGTCTCCTGTACAGTACAGAATGCATTCAGCTTGCCAAATTAACATAAATCTTCCATCGCTAGCAGTGTGAGTTTCAGCAAGGATGCAAAAAGAGTTGTAACTGTCTGCAGCAAGACCATCGTAAAGGGGGTCGCACACCGGATGCGCCGCACCACAATGCGCCATGCATTTTAGTATTGGAAACACAAGTCGGTGGCTGTCTGCGGTGCCCAGCTATGACTCAGGACACTGTTCATATTTCTGCCGCGCCACAGAGCGCCATCTGAATAGTTTCATTTTAAATAACATGTGAATGTGTGCGTCCGGTGTGTGTTACTTCCAACCGTCATGTGCGCGGTGCATCCAGTGTGTGACCCCCTTAAGGATGGAGTCTGCTTTAGCCATGTGGATCAGTGACTGCAGGATAAAGAACATTACACTAGATGCCAACATTATCCACACTACAGCTAAAAAGCTTTATGCACCTTTTGCTGACAGCGATGAATGTTTGCGCCTGACAACAGGTTTAGATCTTTAGCTTCATTCTATAATACTGGACTTATTTTTCTAGGAAGGTTTGAACTTTGAGAGCGTTTAAACCAGAGAGAAAAGTGTAAAATGTTAATGTCTGACTGAGAAAAGTGTGTAAAGTGTGTAGTGAGGGGTTTTACAGCCTTAAAACATCTATAATAATTGTAAAAAATAAAGCGGACTACTTCACGGATTTCACCTATTGTGGGTTATTTTTAGAACGTAACTCCCGCGATTAATGAGGGACCACTGCACTTTCTAATGGCTTTGTTTGAAAAGTAACTTAGTTACCAATAAGTAATTTAATGACTTGTCTCAACACAAAAAATCCACACAATTCTCAATTCATAAAAATGTAATTCTTATTTTTTTACACTGTAAATGATGCTGTGTTCCACACAATCCGTTTGTGATGGGTCAACATGAAAGAATTAAGTTAACTTAAATTAACATTATCGAACATAAAACAATTACGTTGTCTCAAGAATTGTGCTGTTTCAGCTCATTTTAAAAAAGTTGTTTAAACAAACAGCAAATTAATTTCTCATTTATTCATTTATTTATTGTCTTTCGTCTTAGTCTCTTATTCATCAGGGGTCGCCACGACGGAAATGAACTATTCCAGCAAATGTTTTACACAGCGGATGCCCTTCCAGTCGCAACCCAGTACTGGGAAACACCCATACACTCTCACATTCACATACTACGTCCAATTTAGCTTATTCAATTCCCCTATAGTGCATGTGTTTGGACTGTGGGGGAAACCGTAGCACCCGGAGGAAACCCACACCAACACAGGGAGAACATGCAAACTCCACACAGAAACGCTAACTGACCCAGCCGGGACTCGAACCAGCGACCTTCTTGCTGTGAGGCGGCAGTGCACTGAGCCACTGAGTTTCATACATACTATATATTGACAAATTTGGTAAACATTTCACAGTGTAATTGTTGGACAAACCTAACCTTCTTTAGTTAAAAAAATTACAAACTAAATTTATAATTAGAGTTCTTGTTTAACAAAACATAATTTAGAGTTTCTGTTTAACGGAGAGATTTTTTATCAACCCATTTCTAATCATAATAGTTTTAATAACTCATTTCTAATAACTTATTTATTTTCTCTTTGCCATAATGACAGCACATAATATTAGATATTCTTCAAGATACTAGTATTCAGCTTAAAGTGACATATAAAGGCTTCACTAGGTTAATTAGGGTAAAGTTAGGGTAATTAGGCAAGTCATTGTATAACAGTGGTTTGTTCTGGAGACAATCCAAAACTAATATTGCTTAAGGGGGCTAATAATATTGACCTTAAAATGGTTATAAAATTTTTTAATCTGCTTTTATTCTAGCCAAAATAAAACAAATAAGACATTCTTCAGAAAAAAAAACCTTATAGGAAATACTGTGGAAAAATTCCTGAATCTGTTCAACATCATTTAACAAATATCTGAAGAACAAAAGGAAAAATTCACAGGAGGGGGAATAATTTTGACTTTAACTGCACATACATACACACACATCTCCATAGGCTGTTTGAAGTGACATATACACATATATTGGCTGGGTTTTGCGAAACAAGCTCTTTGCATAAACACAAACTCTCCCTCCACCTGCTGCTTTATGCAAATCCTCCTACAGAAGAGTGCTGGACGTTTTCTCTAAACCCTGACTCTCAGACAGCTGCTGAATGGCTGAATCAAAAAAGGCTGGGAAATCTCTGCAGAGCCACGTCATCCAGCCTCACTGGCAGCACATGTGTTCAATTACAGCCTGAATCTGTTGACTGAAGCTCTGTGTGTGTGTGTGTGTGTGTGTGTGTGTGTGTGTGTGTGTGTGTGTTTTCCTCCCATTTCCCCTTCACATTTCCGAGAGCGTCTCCTTCTGTCTGCCAACATCTTTTGCTGCTTTTGTTTTCCAAAGCTGACACCACCGCAATTACGAAAGCATTTTAACGGATTCATAGTGAACTGAGAGAGATTGAGGAAAATGTTTGAGGAAGGAAGTCTTCCTAGCTCTACCGCAACATCTCTTACAGTGGAGATCACCTCGACATTGAGAAATCTGTCATGATGATCAAAACAACTGAGCAGTTCCAGTGTTATGGATGTGAGATTTGCAGTAAAAACTCAAAACAAAGTCACAGAGAAAGTAAATGTTGACAGTATATTGAAACATCTGTTTATATTCTCCAAAACTACTAAGCACAGAGTTACAGGATCAGAGAAATATCAATTTTTGAACATGTTTTGGATTTTAAATGAGGGGAAATAAGCATCCGTTATGGATGTGACCAGAAAAGTCTGCAAGATTACAGTCTACAACAGTGGTCCTCAACCACCAGGCCGAGGACCGGTACCAGTTCGTGGATCAGTTGGTTCCGGGCCGCACAATAAATCATTAATTAATTCCGTTTTGTTTATTATCCGAGTCTGAATGATCTTTTATTTTGAAAAATCTTTTTTTTTTTTATATATATATTTTAGGGTGACAAGGTGGCTCAGTGGTTAGCACTGTGGCCTCACAGCAAGAAGATTGCTGGTTCGAGTCCCAGCTGGGTCAGTTGGCATTACTGTGTGGAGTTTGCATGTTCTCCCTGTGTTGGTGTGGGTTTACTCTGGGTGTTCTGATTTCCCTCCCAGTAGTTAGCACTGTCGCCTCCGTGAATTGGATGAACTGAATTGGCCGTAGTGTATAAGTGTGTGTGTGTGTGTGTGTGTGTGTGTGTGTGTGTGTGTGTGTGTGTGTGAGAATGAGAGAGTGTAGATTAAAGTCCACATGAAATGAAAACTACCCATGTTGATTTTGTTAGCTCACATTGCTAGTTTTGTGGTAAACAATTCATCTGTGCATGTCATTAAGAAATAAAATGCTTGCTCTTGTAATCTTTAATTAAAATCTGCAAATGCACTTTAATATTTTGATCAATCAAAGAATTGATTGATCGACTAATCAGTGTAGAGGTTTTTGACCAATCAGAGCAGAGAAGGAGCATGTGACAATCAGAGAAGAACAGAGTCATCTGACCAATCAGAGTAGTGTAAAGGTATTTGACCAATCAGAACAGAGCAATTGCATCTGACCAATCAAAGAAGAATAGAGCCATCTGACCAATCAAAGCGCTGGATAAATGCAGTGTTTGCCTGCATCTTGACATACTAAAGTATTCCTGCATATCTTTTCATCAGGGGTGGCACGTGGCTAGCACTGTCGCCTCACAGCAAGAAGGTTGGATCAGTTGGCGTTTCATTCAAAAAATAAGGGACTGATAAATAAGGGACTAAGGCGAAGGTAAATGAATGAATAAATCTTTGACACAGTCCACAATCAAAAAAACAAAAGATTTTTGCTGCTTGTTCAAACTACTTATTTAAAATGAGCTGAAATAACGCACTTCTTGAGATTTTTTGGGGGTCAACTTCATTGTTTTAAGTTCAATTGACTTCAATTTGTTAAGTTGACTTAATCGATTAGTGTTGGGACAACATGAATAAATTGTGTGGAAAACCTGATTTTTTTTTTTTTTGAACTCTGAACTTTCTTTACATTATTATCATTTTCCTCTCATGTACTAGTAATCCACATTACAGAGATAACGAAGCACAGATTGTAATAAATCAGCAGGACAACAGAACAGGGCAGCCAATCAAGTACAGCTGAAGTCAAAATTATTTACCAAAATTATTCACTTTTTCAGATATTTACCAAATGATGTTGAACAGATTCAGAAATTTCTCACAGTATTTCCTATAATATTTTTTCTTCTGGACAAAGTCTTATTTGTTTTATTTCAGCTAGAATAAAAGCAGATTTAAAAAAGATTTTTAAGCCATTTTAAGGTCAATACTATTAGCCCCCTTAAGCAATATTAGTTTTGGATTGTCTACAGAACAAACCACTGTTATACAATGACTTGCCTAATTACCCTAACTTTACCCTAATTACCCTAGTTAAGCCTTTAAATGTCACTTTAAGCTGAATACTAGTATCTTAAAGAATATCTAGTCTAGAAATGTGCTGAAAAAAACATCTCTGTTAAACAGAAATTGGGGACTAAAATATACAGGGAGGCTAATAATTCTGCCTTCAACTGTATATGGCGTTAATAGGAGAGCAAACACTGCTGTATCTCTTCTCTTGTAAACGCTCACTGAGGCGACCGGAGCGAACCGAAAAAAGAATAGTGAGGCACAGCTGTGTGTCAGCTCTGGTTTGCTGCTCGCTGGCTAAAATTCATTCTTAATTCTTAACAAAAAGAGTTGGAGAGGGCGCTCAAACTGCTCTGCGCATTGTGTAACACAGTCTGTGAGTTTGATTATGAGGAACGAGTCCTTCACTCCACTCAAGCACCTTTAATTAAACACTCGCTTAGGAAGCGGAGGCTAATGAGACGCTGACTCATAGCTACTTTCAATTATCCTGCAATGACCCGTCGGAAAGTCCACTGAAAGTGCGTTAACTTGGAGTGATAACAACTGGATGGCCACAAGAGAATTAAAGACTTGTGCTGTATGTAAGTGTCTGACTCTTCTAAAGCATATAAATACCATAATATGTTTGCAGATATTTCAGAAACATGCTCAGTGAACATTCTTGTTTATCTGAAAAACAATGCTGAAGTCAGATATTCTGCTTTGAAAATGTGCGTTACGTGCCGGAACGGCTGTCTTTGTTTTGGTTCTTTTAACTCGCCCAATGCCAGTTCAGCCAATTATATTTCAGCACCCTGGGTTGCCTTGTTGGAAAACCACATATTTCATTCGTTCAGTCAGGAAGGCTCTCAAAGAATGCGTCTGTGACTGAAATGCGACCTCTGGTGGACAGTAGCAGACTCCGAAATGAGACGCAAATTCAGAGTTCCACATGAGGTTATTAATTAGCAAATAATATAAATATTATGAACGTAAGCATTAGGTGAGCAGGTTACATTGCAACCCCGTGTCCTAACAACACACTACGTGATGAGATTTGCAGTGATAAGCAGTTTGGCTGTTTGCACCAGACGAAACGTGTCAGAAATTTAAACAGCCATTCAGAAGCACAGAATATACGTGCACTCACTGCACTTCAGCGAAATGGTAAGGTTTATGATCTAATTATTACATATTAAACCTCTTTAACATTATTAAATGTAGATGCTGAATCACTGATATGTGTTGGTTTGCATTATTTCACAGTTCTAAAGTTAAATTTTTAAATGGTTTATTTGATTTTCCAGATCTGAGGTGAACTATCTGCTGCTGCTTTCAGTAGTACGGCAATAAATGTCATGTAAAACGGCATTCAAATTCACATTATTAGCATTTAACACTGAATAAAGCACATGAGGTGTACCTGAGGTGATCATTGTCAGTTTTCTGTTGTTCAGCTGTGAGAAATAGAAGTTGTTTCTAATATATTAATTCGAGGTGACCTTGATGGTTAGGACAAAACCTCCTTTTAATATAGAGAATATTCTCGTATGCCGTTGCTTTTATTTAAAACGCGGTTTAAATCAGCCTTTAGGCTCGATAGTCAGGCACACTTCTGTTGATGTCGTCAATCTGGCAACCTGTGCTTGCGTGTTTTGATCCAGGAATGCAATACCTAGTTCAACCACTGGGTGTCAAACTTGCATACTGCACCTTTAAGACCCGTTCACACCAAGCATGATTAACAATAAAGATCTAAAAATCTATCACAGTGTTAAAGAACAGCAGAATGACTTTTTTTCCCAGCTGATGAACGATAAAACACTGACAGCCATTCAGAATCCATTAAAAAATGAAAGGGCTCGCGCAACTTAACCCTACAGACGACACTGTGGAGAAGCACACACTACTTGATGTTAAGCCCTCTTTTAAAACCTTACTTAAGAGCATGACTATTGTTGAAAAAATTGGTTATACCACGGTAAATAATGATAAAAAATAAAAGTTCTGAAAGTCGTGCTGGCAAAATTAAGTATAAAAATAGATACAGTAGCACCACACTGAGGACACCTACTGGTCAGAAGTGTTGTCACGATACTGGAATTTGGCATCAATCAATACTGAGATTTTAAAAACGTCAATTTCCCGCTAACATTTGAGCGCTCATAAACATCGCTGATTTGCCATTCTGTTCAATTGCTCAACAGACATGACTGTGATTGGCTGTGAAGGTCATCAATTCACTGAACTCACCGCTGTTTACTGAGTGTAACTACAGATACAGGGACACTTGAGCATTTTAAAGCCGTGAAGATCAGTCGATTCAAGTCAAGTCAAGTCAAGTTGTATATTTATGAATATTTATGAATGTATTGTGGGCATCACAGTGGCTCAGTGGTTAGCACTGTGGCCTCACAGCAAGAAGGTCGCTAGATCGAGTTCCGGCTAGGTCACTTGGCATTTCTGTGTGGAGTTTACATGTTCTCCCCGTGTTGGCGTGTTTTGTGTTTTTTTTTATTCAGGCCAGAGCTCAAGATGAATAATTAGAGCTTATTCACTGCAAATGCTTTAAAGATTTCAAACATGCACCTTTATTTGCCAAGATTATTTTCTTCCCCATTTACAGTAATGTAATGTATTTACATTTACATTAAATTTTATTTAATGCCATGTCAGCAACCAAGGCTATTTTTATGGCAAGAACATTTCAATTATAAATATACAATTAAAAACAACAAACAAATGAATTCATACATTAAATAAGATTTTTAGTGTTAATACATGATGAAAATTCTAAAACTTGTCCTGGTGTCACTTTGTTAAAAATGTCCTTAAGACAGTTCATTGTCCTCTAGAATCATTAAAAGCAGGACAGTCCAGTAAACTGTGTTTTACAGTAAGGCAAATTGTGCAGCACAAACATTTTTTTCATCTTTAAGCAAAAAGGCATGGGTTAATCTTGTATGTCCAAAATCTGCTAAATCTGGTAAAAATCACTCGATCAAATCTAGCCTTAAAATTCAGTTTGAGATTTCAGGCTGGATTTCATACAATTTACTATTTTACAATGCATCCCACTCCTCTTGCCACTTATTTAAAATGTAAACGTTGCTAAAAGGTCTAATCTCTGACGGAGGAATCTGGCATTTGCTCACCACTTGCTTCAAGGCGTCCTTTTTTTCATTTACAGAGTGTGTTCCTGTTATACAAGAGCTGTCACAATAACACAATTTCATTAGTCGTCTGTGTAATAAGATCCTCCATAGTTCTCAGCACTAATTGCAGCAATATTGCAGCAAAAAACAAAGCGCACACACACACACACACACACACACACACACACACACACACACACACCTTTATCTAAAAAGTTAATTATTAATATCCATATTTTAAATGAAAACAACCAATGATTAAAAGTAAACATGCTGCTCATGTTCAGTAATTACTCAAGTGTACAATATAAATCAAGAAGTGCTCTTCTCTATAGTGTCGGATGACTAAAAAAAAAACTAATAATAAACAGATGTAGGCCAAAACAGCACTTCTTTCCAACCACCTTGATTCCAAAAATGAATTATAGGTGGTTATAAGCCACAGTATTAATAAAAAACTAAATATACAAGCCAGTGAAGCATGTGTCAAAGACTTTTTAAAATGCATCATAACAATGATGGCATGATATGGTTTTCTTATTTTCTATTCACAAGAATGCCCCATTTATTTATTTATTTAGCTATTTTAGAAACGGTTTCTATTTCTGTGATGCCGCAGCAGAACAACAGCATAAACTACAATGACAACAATCACCTCAGGTGCTGATTATGGGCATTATTCAGTGTTAAACGCTCCCAATGAGAGTTTGAATACCATTTGACATGGCATTTATTGACACACAAAAAGCAGCAGCAGATAGTTCACCTCAGATCATGCAAATAAAATAGCGAGCAAACACAATTTAGACACAATTAGAACGTTAGAACTGAGTGCATCAGTCACTCTCAGTATGTACATTTATTATGTTAAAGAGGTTTAATATTTATAAACTTGATTATAATCTGCTTCATTCATTTGTAGTACAGTGCACTATTCTCCGTTTATGATTGGCTCTGATATTGAAATGCTTGCGTCATATAAAATGATTAAATCACATTCTTACAATTTAACATCAACCATATTATTTTGCACATATATCAGCAACAAGTCATCCTCACATTACGTTCGACTGTTGCTGCAGGATTTTGTTATTGTTGTTGTTCAAATACAAATGTCAGTATTTTTCAGGAAGATGTGCAAAACCCTCCTTTTCTTCAGCTGTCAGTTTCTCGCCTGACAGCTTTATAGCTTCATAGCTTTAAAATGAATTCCTCTTTATGGAGAAAGTGAACGTGTTGCTTTGTATCCTTAACTTTATCAGACTGCCGTTAGACTTTAAGATCTAATGCACAGATCCAACACTAACACAAGGCAGATGTTCTGCCTGTTTACATTTACATGTCTTTTTTATTTACATGATTGCCTCACCAGACGAGCACTCAGATGAAGAAATGCCTCTGACCATAAACCAGGGGAACTGCAGGTTTAAGACCTGAAGACCTTTGTAATACCACACAGAATGAAATATCAGACCAATTTTATAGAAATTTGCAGAATTTGCAACAAAAAAAGGCACGCCGCACAATCAATGACCATCCTTAACACTGTTAATTATACATGTAAAGTGTGAAAAAACTCGAAACATTATTATTATTAATAATAAAATAATATACAAAAATTTACATCAGTTCCCCCAAACTGCATTAACAACACTAACAAAACATAATTTTCCAATGTCCAATATTAAATGGAACAATATTTTTTTATGTATAGCTTTTTATTATTGTTTTGAAAAATTCACATGAGGGCTAATAATTTTGACTGCAACTGTACTTGAAGTGTATTCACAGAAGCAGATATATGACATGCACTGTTTGGTCTGACTGTATCATTAGTGCTTATGAGCGCTGGAAGCAGCTGGTATGAGCAGATGAGCTGGCGTTAAGATGACGTTGGCAAGAGAAGAGCAAACAGAGAGCAGCTCACACTCCGCTTTAGCCTGAGCTCTGACTATAAGCTCTCAGACTCATGAAGAATCTCTGCGTAAAGACAGACCAAACCTACAGAGATGATGACATTCATGAGCACTTCAGTAAAGTTCTGTTTCTGAATAAACTTAGTGACTCAGGTAGGGCTGGGGAATTAATCGAAAAGAATCCAAAACCGAAATTCATAACATGTTATAACCGTCGTACACGCACACATGCGCACACACGCACAGACGCACGCACACACAGACACACACACACCTAAAACATGCAAGTTATTTATTTTTTGTAATTTTTTTATTTCATTATTTATAAATTAGATTAATTTCTTACTATATTTTTTATATACTGAAATGAATTTAATTATATTCATGATTATTATTATTATTATTATTATTATTATTATTATTATTATTATTATTATATTCATGCTTATTTCCCACTTTTCATTTGATCATTTTAAAATGTAATTTTGCTTACAATTTTTTAATTTTGCCTCAAAAGGCGCTGATCATTTTCCACTTCGCCAAGGAAAAGGTTGCTTTTAATATTGTCATTATATATAATGTCTTTCTTTCAAGCAATGTATGCTGGAAATGTTTCAGATTCAAATTATTCATGAAATAACTGTAAACAGTTTGTTTCCTTCGATTATTTTAATATCACAATGATCACAAACGCTCTTTCATGTAACCACAGATACAGGGACACTGAAGCGTTTCAAAGCCGTAAAGGCCAGTCGATTCATCAGCGGATCGAAAATTGAGTTGAAACCTGATTAACTTGTTGAAATAAGTTAAAGTAACAAAAACATTTGTTGTCATGACTTTATCATATCTTTTTTTTTTTTCAATGTACACTACCTGACAAAAGTCTTGTCGTCTATCCAAGTTTTAGGAACAACCAAGAATAAATTGACTTCTAGTTGATCATTTAGTATCAGAAGTGGCTTATATGAAAGGCAAAGGCCTCTAGATTACACTTATTTTACCACAATAAAATATGATCATGCCTTGATGTTTAATGATTTAATTAGGACAGTAAGGTCTGGCTTTGCTTAGACAAAAGTCTTAACAGAAATAATGTACAGTATAGAATATAAAGTCATGGTGCAGTGGAAACAGAATGAATATTGTGTATGACTCCATGAGCTTGGAGGACTGCATCCATACATCTCTGCAATGACTCTAATCACTTATTAATAAAGTCATCTGGAATGGCAAAGAAAGCGTTCTTGCAGGACCCCCAGAGTTCATCAAGATTCTCTGGATTCATCCCCAGACATCAGAATCAGAAAGAGCTTTATTGCCAGGTATGTTCACACATACAAGGAATTTGCTTCGTGACAGAAGCTTCTTCAGTGCAGCAGAATTACAGAGACAGGACAAAACACAGATAATAAATATATTTTAAGAATAGAAGTAAGTAGTGAATGCAGATATGCAGGTTGAGAGGTGTATGTACAGGTATATTACTATATACAACGTTATATGTGCAGCTATTATGTGCAAACTGGCATGTAAAGTATGTTTTAAATAAGCGTATGTGTCTAGAAAGTGTATAGCAAGTAGTGATGTTTGTCACAATACTATCATCAAGTGTTCATAAGATGGATTGCCTGAGGGAAGAAACTGTGTTTCTGTGTCGGGCTGTTCTGGTGCACAGTGCTCTGTAGCGTCGACCAGAAGGTAAAAGTTCAAAGAGGCAGTGTGCTGGGTGTGAGGGGTCCAGATTGATTTTGGCAGCCCTTCTGCTCGCTCTGGATAAGAACAGTTCTTGGAGAGTAGGGAGGGTTGTACCAGTGATTTGCTCAGAGTCCGGGTGTTGTTGCTCCATCGCCGTGATCTGATCAGCTAGTTTCTGTATCGCCAGGCACGCATGCGCGTGCGGAGGAATGTAAACACTGACGAGGATGAACGAGCAGAACTCACGCGGTGAGTAGAAAGGCTTACAGTTAATAAACAGTGCTTCTAGGTCGGGACAGAACATCTTCTTTAAAACTGTTACATCTGTACACCACCTTTCATTGATGTAAAAGCATGTCCCACCACCGCGCGATTTCCGCGTTGATTCTCTGTCGCGATCCGCTCTGAACAGCTGATAGCCCGGTAGATGAAGCGAGTTGTCCGGTATGGCGTCATTTAGCCAGGTTTCCGTGAAACACAGAGCAACAGAATGCAAAAAATCCCTGTTTGTCTGAGACAGCAGAATGAGTTCGTCTATTTTGTTGGGTAGAGAGCAGAGATTCGCCAGGTGGATGCTAGGCAACGCGGTTCGAAATCCACGCTGTCTGAGTTTCACAAGCGCGCCTGCACGATTCCCCTGTCTGCGCGCCCGAAAGCGTTTGAAAGCGAAAGCTCCGCCGACTACTATGTCCAGCAAAACATCACATAAGTCTATATCTGGAAAGATATTTGGTGGAGTATGCGTCCGAATGTCCAACAATTCGTCTCTGGTGAAACTAATTGTAGGAATATGACTAAAAACAGGACAAACTAACAAAAACACAAAAACAACTGCAGAGCATGACACGGAGGCGGCCATCGTCATTGGCGCCATCTTGATCATAATGTTTTTGCCTGGTGACTGGGCTGGCCAATCCTGGAGCAGCTTGACCTTCTTTGCTTTCAGGAACTTTGATGTGGAGGCTGATGATGTTGCCATCCACTCTGCAGATCTCTCGCACGCCCCCACACTGAATGTAACCCCAAACCATGATTTTTCCTTCACCAAACTTGACTGATTTCTGTGAGAATCTTGGCTCCATGCGGGTTCCAGTAGATCTTCTGCAGTATCTGTGATGATTGGGATGCAGTTCAACAGATGATTCATGGGAAAATCCACCTTTTGCCACTTTTTCAAATAATCAACTAGAAGTCAAGTTATTATTTAATGCTCTTACAACTGGGATTGACGACAAGTCTTTTGTCAGGTAGTGCAATGTTCAGTAAATGTGAGCAGTTGCTTATGGAAAACTCACACAAAAAGCAATGCTAGGACACATTGTGGGTGTTTGGTGGGTGACTGTAAATCTGAAAACAGCCCACCTCTGCTCTCCAGATATGACTCAAGACCTCCTCCAGTCTAAACGCCCGTTCACACAAACAAGAACAATAGATATATATATATATATATATATATATATATATAT
>CAIGQW010055047.1:1850287-1863684 GCA_903798125.1 Danio choprae | reverse complement strand
ACACACTCACTCATTCATACACACACACACACACACACACACACACACACACACACACACACACACACACTACGGACAATTTAGCTTACCCAATTCACCTTTACCGCATGTCTTTGGACTTGTGGGGGAAACCGGAGCACCCGGAGGAAACCCACGCAAACACGGGGAGAACATGCAAACTCCACACAGAAATGCCAACTGACCCAGCCGGGGCTCGAACCAGCGACCTTCTTGCTGTGAGGCGAATGTGCTATCCACTCCGCCACCGTGCTGCCCTATTTAAATAGATATTTATTCATAAAATAATATTTAATAGAGGACACATTATTAAAATGTCAATGTAACAGTATCCCAGTGCAGCCCCAAAATACTAATTAATTGTCATTTTAAATACTTAAGTTGAAATACAGTATGTTTTACCTATTTGTTAGCTAATTGTTTCTTTAAAATAGAGGAAAATATAGCAACAATGATTTTATATATTTAATAAACCCAGGTCAGAAAAAAATATATGTTGCCCTATTTATTTATTTATTTATTTACTTGATAAAAATCTATCACACTGAATGATGGTGGAAGAATATTTCACTCATATTTTGACATTTTATTGTCACATAAAAATATTTTAAAACCTTAAATAAAATGCTTGGATTTAATACTCTCTTTATGTATATGAATCATCCACAATTACACATTTTATTTATTGCAGAAACCAAAGTCTTTTTGAACTACATACAATGATTGGAATAGAAACAGGTGTCATTCATTCATTCATTCATTCATTCATTCATTCATTGATTTATTTATCTATCTATTTATTTGCATGTATTTTTATTTGTTTATTTGCATTTTTTTATTTATTTATTTGCAGTTTTTTATCCTTATTATACTATCCTACTATCCTTATTTATTTATTTTTACAAAAATCTATCACACTGAATGATGGTGGAAGAATATTTCACTCATATTTTGACATTTTATTGTCACAAAAGATATTTTAAAACCTTAAATAAACAATGTTCGGATTGAATACTCTCTTTGATGTATATAAAAACACCTTTATTGCAAGAACCAAAGTGTTTTTTTAAATACAATGACTTGGATATAAACAGGTATTTATTTATTTATTTATTTGTATTATTTTTTTTATTTTGTTTAATTAATTTAATTTAATTTAATTTAATTTAATTTAATTTAATTTAATTTTATTTTATTTTATTTTATTTTATTTTATTAATGCATAAGCTCAAATATAAGTCTATCTATTTATTTATTTGTATATATTTTTATTTGTTTATTTGTATATATTTATTTATTTATTTATTTTAATTTATTTATTTATTTAACTGAATTATTTAATTTTATTATTTAATTTAATTTTAATTTAATTGTATTATGCATAAGCTCAAATATGTGTCAGTGATACTATCCTGATATATATATATATATTTTAAAAACAATTAAAAGCCAAATTTAAAAAAGTACATTTGTAAAAATAAAACATTTTCCATATTTTATTATTATTATTATTATTATTATTATTATTCATTCATTCATTCATTTTCATTTAGGCTTAGTCCCTTTATTAATCTGGGGTCGCCACAGCGGAATGAACCGCCAACTTATCCAGCATATGTTTTACGCAGCGGATGCCCTTCCAGCTGCAACCCATCTCTGGGAAGCATCCATACACACCCATTCACACTCATACACTACGGACAATTTTAGTCTACCCAATTCACCTGTACCGCATGTCTTTGGACTTGTGGGGGAAACCGGAGCACCCGGAGGAAACCCACGCCAACACAAGGAGAACATGCAAACTCCACACAGAAACGCCAACTGACCCAGCCGAGGCTCGAACCAGCGACTTCTTGCTGTGAGGCGAACGTGCTACCCACTGCGCCACTGTGAGGCCCTATTATTATTATAATTATTATTATTATTAGCTGTGAGATCACGGTGCCATTTGTACAATAATGGATCCCTGAAAACACATATTTCTTAAAACATCTTCAATGTCCAATTTCTTTTACATTTTCGGGTTATCATGACGCTAAATGATATGATTTTAAGAAAACAACGTCATGTGCATGTTATGCGTGTTCATTTTGACTACACTGTCATCTTCAAAACTTTGCAAAAACTTTTTTTTACTGTAATTGTCATGCAAATGTCTACTCAGTAAATGTTTAGTCGGTAGAATCAAACGTTTCTTCGCAACTAACATTAAGTTAACTTCAGTTACAGACTGTCTATATCTTACATGATTGATTTCCTTCAATTAAACCACATTAAACTTACTTCAGCTGCAGTTTATTTGTTATCTTATAACTTTATCTCTCTAGAAACCACATAAAACCACCTTCAGCTACAGTATTCTTCAGTTACAGTAAACCATCTTCAGTAATTTACAGTATCATAAGCCTTTGTTTTCCTCTGGAGAATTCTGAATCAGAAATACAGTACATTTAATAATGGCCTAATAAAGTGTATGCTGCACCATTGTAGTCTTACATTAGACTGGTCTAATTCTAGATTCACCACGTGTCTGTAAAGCTGCACAAATCGAATGTGTTTTGTTTTTTTATGGGTATCATCAGACAACTTCCCTAAACCACAGGATGTGGTGTATTAACACACACACACACACACACACACACACAAACTTAATGACACTCCATAACAAAATGAACTCGATAAATATTGATTTCTCAAAGTAACATGCTGCATTACTATAAAAAAAACTAATCTGAATAGGCCCATAAACACTACAACCACACAAGTGCTTTAACATTACACAAATGGAGCCTTTTATTTTGAAAGACCTTGGGTTTCATTGAAAATAAAGGAACTCGGTTTGCTACAAACAGTGAAATGGCCTGCATAAAACTAACAGCGCTTAAAATGTTCATATTTACAAAAATTTCCAATTGTTGCAGTTTTTGTTTTGAGATCTACATAAAAGCATGCCAGAATAGAATTTAAAGATGCAATAGGTGACTGTCTCGAGTAGAGCTGCACAATATATCACAAAATTATCGTTATCGCGATAATACTATATGTGATAGACGTATCGCAGACATGTGTGATAGATTACATTTATTTATGCATTGGTTGTTTATCTAAATTTGACTAATCAGATGGGGCCTTACTATCTTAAGCCCCGCCTCCTGAGTAGTTGCTGTTCTGGTATTGGCTGGAGCGCCCAAAAGGTGACCCAGAGCTGACCCAGATGTGACCGTGGGTTTCCTCGGGGTGCTCCGGTTTCCCCCACAAGTCCAAAGACATGCGGTATAGGTGAATTGGGTGAGCTAAATTGTCTGTAGTGTATGTGTGTGAATGAGCGTGTATGGGTGTTTCCCAGTGATTGGTTGCAGCTGGAAGGGCATCCGCTACATAAAACATATGTTGGATAAAAAAAAAGCTTGCAGTTCATTCCGCTGTGGTGACCCCTGATTAATAAAGGGACTAAGAAAGAAAATGAATGAATATCGCCCAGCCCTAGCTTTCAGTGCTAACAGGCTAACGTTAGCATTTTCCAAGATCTCCTATTGCACCTTTAAATCAAGATTATTACATGTTTGTCTGGGCTACTTGTTTCTGATTGGTCAAACATGACATTCCACTGCTGAAACTAATAACACAGGCTACTTCAGATCCTCTTGGTGGTCAGTAAATACATCCGTTTACATATTTATATGCAAATCTTTCACGCCGCTGCTCTAGACTGTTTGGCGCCATCTTGTGACTGAATAATTAGTGTTTGTTTCCGTCACCTTTGCGCTTAATTAGTAAATTATTACAGCTCACATCAATATTTTGTGTCTAATTGTTTCGCTTTGTGGCAAATAGCAGTGTAATAAGCAGGATAATGTACATCTAGGCAGTTGTTTTTGGCAGAATAAAGCACTTTGGTCACATATAACTGATAATATGAGCCTGCCGGGCTTTATTCTGTAAAAACAACCGCCTAGATGTACATTATCTATCACGTATTTATTCAATCACAAATATTAATCTTAAAACTGGTATACTTCCTTCAAACCTCCGCGTAACAGACAATTGGCAAGCTCTAAAACGGCTAGAGACGGCGAAGAAAGAGTGCAAAAAAATTAAATGTGATGCCCAGACCGACATCAGTAACATGGAAACATGCAAAAGAGACGGAAGACATTAAATTCCCTTTACTGGCAAACCCATTTTCATCCGAAGCATCCAGATTCATCCTTGGGTTAGACTTAAATTCATCCGGTTTCTCCCCAGGCAGACAAAATACAAACAGACACCAAAGATTCAAAGGCATCCCATAACTCAGGCAAGACGTTTTAAGAGTCATACGCAGTACATAGGCAGCTCAACTTCATAACAAAGGCCCAGTAGGTATTTGCATACTATTCATGCAGGTCCAGTCGAAAGGGTTTCAATTCATCAGTTGTTAGTGAGGAACCACGTAGAGGTCAGGAAACAGGTTGTAGAATTGGCTATATAGTCTAACCCAACATATAAAAGGAGAATCAAAAGGCAAGCTTGAAGGATCGGAAAACAGACACATCCATACACAACAACGCTAGCATCTAGATCATCATGCAGCATTCAGAATGTTTTGGAGTTCGTCAGACAAGACGAGATGGAGATACTCACTGGTTTCCCATGGCTGCTCGGAAGAGGACAGAAGAGATAGAGAGTGACACCTAAACCTTCGAAACAAGTGTCACATTCACACGCAAAACCATTCGCCAATCACGCTGGGGCATTTACGACCACATACTGCACTTCCCCTTTTAAGGTGAGCTATCTAACCACAACATAACTCAAACCCAGGAAGTATAGAGCTTATACACACACACACACACACACACATCTGGGTAACCTTAGTGAGTTTTCACCCTGAAATGGCCTCCAGTATACAGCATGTGCAAAAACAGACTGACTCAGAATGATCATTACTACACAGTAAAAAAAAATGCTGGGTTCCACACAATTCCTTTATGTTGTCCCAACACAAATCCATTAAGTTAACTTAACAAATTGAAGTGGATTGAACATAAAGCAATTAAGTTGTGCCCCAAAAAACTTAAAAAATGTGTTGTTTCAGCTCATTTTAAATAAGTAGTTTGAACAAGCAGCAAAAATCATTTTTGCAGTGTGGATTGAACATAAAACAATTCAGTTGTCCCTTAAAAAATGTTCGGTTAAACACAATTCACTCATGTTGTCCCAACATTAATCATTTGAATAAGTGCAAATGCTGCCACTCAAACCGAAGGTCCTAAAAAGATGGGGGGGGGGTGCTTACAAATAAACTCAGATGCCATTTTACTGAAATATAAATGCAACACACACCAAAGAGATCTAAACATAGGGCTGAACGATAAATCGACATTAAATCGGATTTGCAGTTTAGCTAAAAATACAGTGATGTGATCAGCAGTAAATCTCCTCCAGAAGGCCAGAGGGCGCTCTGAAGTCTCACAGAACAAGCAAATATCCCCCGAAGAAAGCCAGGAGATACCAGTCTATGGGAAATCCTTATAGCGTTTGTAGGATAAACAGAAGATTAAACTGCCTTTTTTGCCTTAAACTTTTTTATTAGCCTCATGTCTGTTTTAGAGACATGTTACAGGTCTTTGATAAAGATCTAATTGTTTTCCTTTGGGAATATGTTTCAGATTTCTACTGTAAAACGCTTGTGTGTGTCAAAATCATGATTAAGATCGAAATTGCAATATTGTTTAAGAAAATTGTGATAGGTTTCTTTTGCCCATATCGCACAGCCCTAATCTCATTCGTACAATTTAGTATGATTTGCTCATCCCCCAATGATAGTTGGGTTAAGGGGTGTGGTTTGGTGCCACGCCTCCTTTCAGAAATCATACTTTTTTATATGACTGAACTTTTATGAATTGTACGAATTAGCCACTAAACTGAAGACACGTAAAATAGTTACGTTTCCTCGTGAGATCAGCCTGGGGTTTCTTCTTTGTGGGTTTTGAAGTTTCCGCACAAAAGAGCGCCCTCTGGCTTTCATAGGAGATTTACTACTGATTTACAGAACTGTGTGCAGCCTAACTAACCCATCTTAAGGTCACGAAGGGTATAAACAACCTCGCTCTAATACTAAGACATACTGTAATCCTCTTAATCTGAGGAAACAGTCTGCATTCGACAGTCTGCTAAGTGCGTTACTATCATTAATAAAAAACCTTCTGCAGCATTATGCACATACACGCCTGTCATTAGTGGTCAACTAATATATCGCCTTGCCAATTAATCAGCACCTAAAGTTGATTCCTGGTTGATTGACTTTTCATAGAATTTGATCCTATAGCTGGCATTATCTGGCATGCTTATTACTAAGAGCTCAGGATGTGCTGCTGATGGGGAAATGTGTTTAAGAAAATCGCTCACACTATCCCTTGACCTCTTTCAGGCACTGTAATGGTTTTGAGCTCTCTATATATATATTCATTCATTCATTTTCTTTTGGGCTTAGTCCCTTTATTAATCTGGGGTCGCCACAGCGGAATGAACCGCCAACTTATCCAGCATATGTTTATCCTGAGTTTATCCAGCTCAGGATGTGCTGCTGATGGGGAAATGTGTTTAAGAAAATCTCTCACACTATCCCTTGACCTCTTTCAGGCACTGTAATGGTTTTGAGCTAGATGCAGAGTGTATAAGAGTACTTTTTAGAGTACATAAAACTCTAGTTAGTAGACAGTGTGGACAGTTCTTGAAAGGTCTTAAAAATGAAAGTGTGAACACACCCTTAAAGACACACTTCAATTACTTTGGATTAGGGCTGTACAATACTGGAAAAATCTGGCATTACGATATTTCCTTTGCTGCGATTTATATTGCAAGACTATATCTTCACCTATGAATATCTTTATTTGGAAAGACTTCATTAATTTAGATCGACCGGGATGATCAAGTCTTTTTCTATGTGGTATAAAATATAAAATATAATAAATTACAAGCATATATGACCGTATTCAAGTACAGAAATTGAACAATCAAGCGTAAAATAGCATGGTCGTCATCACTGTATGAATATTTTTTTAAATAATGAAAATATCATTATCTTGTAATCTTTAATAAACAATCTAATCCTGTGATGTGACTATTGTGGATACACACATTGCGATATCAATGCTCAAGCGATATATTGTTCAGCCCTACGTTGAATATAAAGGGACTAATCACAACAGAAGGAAAGAAAGTCTTTTAGATTTGGACTGAGAAAGTGTTGACAGAACTTTCATTTTTGGGTGCGCCGTCTCTTTAAGCACGGGTAAGACGCTTACAGATACACAAACGCCATATGGTGGCTTGCGACAATTAACCCATCGAGAGTGTGATTCACAAGCTATTTGCAGACAGGTTCAAAGTTCAGCTCTTAATTACCGGTGCAGTAATTAATCATGGTTTCCTGCTCGACAAAATGCTGCATTTTACATTTACTCATTTAGCAGACACTGTTATCTGAAGCAGCTTAGAAGCAGGTGAGGATAAAATAAACACTTTAAAATGCATTTTAATATACATATATACAGTGTTCAGCATAAATGTATCAGGTGTAGGTTCTGTTGTTGTGTTCCATGTGCTTTTCCCATGTCATGTGGTTCTGTTTTGTTTCCCGCCGTTTTCATTGTTTGTTAGTCACCCCTGTGTATCATCTGTCCCATTAGCCCTCTTGTATTTATACCCCTTAGTTTGTTACATTCATTGTCCAGTATTGTAGTGTCTATGCTCTGATGTAGTGTCTATGCGTCGATGTATTGTCTACGTGTCGTTCTGTCTATGCTGTCGTCACCAGAGTTTCCTGTATCTTCCAGTGCCCATGTACGTAGTAAGTGTTTGTTAATAAATTCGTCAAATCTCGTGTTCCTGTGCCTTCATGTCCCTCAGTCGAGCTTGACAAAATGAGTACACCCATTTTAAAAATGTATATTTTTATTAATTTCTCAGTGAATATGGGTGATATATTTTGGTGCATTTAAAACAAAAACAGATTTATCTGTAAATCTTTAGAAATAGAAAGATAATACATTTAAATTCATGTATAATATTGGGGAAAAAAATTACAACCTACAAAATTTAAACAAAATTTGAAACCTGTTTTGTTTTTCTTGAATTTTACTCTTTTTAAAATTTGTTTAATATTTTTCTCTAACATATAAATTAAGGTGTATTAATTTTAAACCGTGATGTGACTATTGTGGATACACACATTGCGATATCAATGCTCAAGCATTGAATCATTTTTATCATAAGTTATGTTGTAAGATGAGCTCCAGATTTGGCTTAAGTACTGACTAATCAAATGTATATGGACAGATATAATATTGTAGAGCTTCCTGTAGAAAATATTAATTGTAGAAAATATTAAATGAGAGATTTGTGAGGGGTGTGCTCATATGTTGAGCACTGTATTTATAGATATACAGGGGGGTAATGTAATAACATTTTAATAAACAGGAAAAATCAAGAGAAACACAAAGATGTATTATATTTCTATTCCTAAAGATGCTAGTTAAGCAAACTCTTATTTTAAAGAGGATCTATTATATAAAAATCACTTTTATAAGGGGTTTAAACACAGTTGTGTGGCAACCGTGTGTGAATATAACCAGATTCTAATGGAAAAAATGTATTAATTAAATTTTCTTTTAGTGTCTGCAGCACTCTGATTGACATTCTCCCTTTGTACGTGTCATCAGAAGGGGAAAGCCCCGCCCACTAGTGACCATCTCTCCCTCATTAGCATAGGACATTAGTCTTGTTTTTGAATCTGCCACTATGCTGACACACAGGCATTTGTAGCTCCGCCCTCTTTTGAAAAGAGCACAATCTCATTTAGGGCTGCACGATATTGGAAAAAGCTAACATTGCGATATTTTGTTATTCTGCGCTACATACTGCGATATGAATATTTTCACTAATTGATTGGGATGAGTGCGACGTGGTGGCGCAGTGGGTAGCACAATTGCCTCACAACAAGAAGGTCGCTGGTTCGAGTGTGGAGTTTGCATTTCTGTGTGGAGTTTGCATGTTCTCTCCATGTTCGTGTGGGTTTTCCCCACAAGTCCAAAAACATGCGCTATAGGTGAATTGGGTAGGCTAAATTGGCCGTAGTGTATGAGTGTGTGTGTGTGTGTGTGAATGAGTGAGTGTGTATGGGTGTTTCCCAGCGATGGGTTGCAGCTGGAAGGGCATCTGCTGCGTAAAACATATGCTGGATAAGATGGCGGTTCATTCCGCTGTGGCGACCCCAGATTACTAAAGGGACTAAGCTGAAAGGAAAATCAATGAATCAATGAATGAATGATTGGGATGATTCTGTAGGGCAGTGAATCACGCATAAAATATTATAAATATTATAAACAATCTACAAGCACAGCTGAATACAATAAATAAAAATATACAAATAAAATGACAGCATTTTATTGCGTAACAGTATTTAGGTACAGTAATTGAAAAATCAAATAAAAGTAAAACGGCAGATCAGCATGAAGAGATGCACCATTGTACAAATCTACATTTGCTGACAGACAGTTTGGGCTACTTATCAAAATTATGGGAATTATCAGCCTGACAATATTTAATTGGATGAACATTTTTTTAGTTTTATGCCTTACCCAGGATATAAAAATACATATAAATACATTTAGATCGTTTACTTTAATCATTACTATTGGAAAGTGAAGAGACTTTCAACCAGCACAACAAAACATGTGTCTGAAGACAATCACCTACTGCACCCTTAAAGCGACAGTCACCAAAACGCCACAAGTAGGATCTAAGCCTAAAGGTTTTGTCGGTTTCAAAACGGTTATAAAACATTATTTGTGTGTTATTTTGAGCTGAAAATTCCCACACACACTCTAGGGACATCAGAGACTTATTTTACATCTTATAAAAAGTTGCATATTAGGTCTCCTTTAATGAATGAAAGGGTTTAATAGAACCGTTTTGTTTAAACACACCAAAACATATTGGCTATATTTACTGAGAAATGGATCAAATGTTTATTTTCAAAAGAGGTTTACTCGTTTATGCTGAGCACTGAGTACTTTTTTACCTCCCAGTCACTTTCACTGAAGCTTTGCAAACCCAAATGGGAAGTGAAGTGTATGCCACAGGAAAGCACAGGGAAGTTCAGCTTCAGCTTTGTCATTGTTTTACAACACTTAACATGCTTTTATTTCCTCCTGCGGACACGTACAGAGCTTCACAAATAACTGTGCAAACAAACAAAACAAGCCGATACTAACCAGCCCCTAACATTTACACATCTATCTGCACACCACGGTCACATTCAGACTGTCAGAGAAGCCCAAAACACTGATAAAGCCTTCATCTAACGCTAGAATAGATTGAGCCTTCATGCAGGACTGTTACTAACGACATCTGAGATTATTAAAGCTGTCTGATCCCTAAAAACAAAAATCAAACAGCTTAAGTGTTTTAAACATGCGGTTCAGAGATGACACAGAGAAGGAAATAGCACAGGAATGCGACAAACGAAATGCTAATGGACTGATAGTGAACATGGCAGGCATGTGGAAACACTTGATTGGCTGGTTAAGAGAGACAGATGTTGAGATAAAGTTAGAACTGATGAAACCAAATATCAAGCATTTTAAGACTATTTGAAGCAAAGCTTGGTCAGAGAGTTGTATGGTTTCTTATTTTTATTTGTTTTTATTATGCAAAATTACATGGAATACAAATGGAAAACAGAGAAAAACAAAAGAATATATATTATTATTATTATAAAAACTATTATTATAGGTCGTAAATATCAAACAATTAAGCAAATAATATAGATATTAATAAAACATGTAATAGATAGATAGAACAAAGCCAATCAGTGGAGGAGAATGACAACAAGAAATTTGATATATAGTTTATTTGAAGTGGGTTGTGTAATATATATTGATTTATTTTATGTTATATGATGTCATAATAAATTCATTCATTCATTCACTTATTTTCCTTCGGCTTAGTCGCTTATTTCTCAGGGGTCGCCACAGCGGAATGAACCCCAAACTATTCCGACATATGTTTTACACAGCGGATGCCCATCCAGTCTTAATCCAGTACTGGGAAACACCCATACACTCTCACATCCACATACACACTCATACATTCATTCATTCATTCATTTTCATTTCGGCTTAGTCCCTTTATTAATCTGGGGTCGCCACAGCGGAATGAACCGCCAACTTATCCAGCATATGTTTTACGCAGCGGATGCCCTTGGGGGAAACCGGAGCACCCGGAGGAAACCCACGCCAACACAGGGAGAACATGCAAACTCCACACAGAAACGCCAACTGACCCAGCCGAGGCTCGAACCAGCGACCTTCTTGCTGTGAGGCGAACGTGCTACTCACTGTGCCACTGTGAGGCCCCACACTCCTACACTACGTCCAATTTAGTTTATTCAATTCACCTATAGCGCATGTGTTTGGACTGTGGGGGAAACCGGCGCACCCGGAGGAAACCCACGCTAACACGGGGAGAACATGCTAAATACACAGATATGCCAACTGACCCAGCCGAGGCTCAAACCAGCGACCTTCTTGCTGTGAGAAATTTTAATATATTATCTCTAATACATCATTAAAGGGATAGTTCACCCAAAAAGAAAAAAAAATCATAATTTAAATATCCTCTGCTTTTGCCAAACCAATTTGTAATCATTGACTTCCACAGTATTCGTTTTTCCTAATTCCTACTATGGGCGTCAATGGTTACAGGTTTCCAACATTCTTCAAAATATCTTCTTTTGCGTTCAACAGAACAAAACAAACTCAAACTGGTTTGTAATAGGTAAAGATTGAATAAATGATGACAGATTTTTCATTTTAGGGTGAATTACACCTTTAACTGTCAGATTAAAAAATTAGATCAACATACAACATAAAGTTTTAAAGTTAAGCAGATTAAGATATAGCTAAAGTATTTGATGAAATTAAGATTTTTCTTCTTGCAGATTTTCATTTTAGAGTTTTTAATTAAGTTGTACACTATATTTTTGACATAATTATTTTTGTTTTGTACATAATGCTGAGGTTTTTGTTTTTGTAATAAGGCCCAGAAACACATATTAAAGATTTAGATTTATTACCCATTATATTGCTTATATTTTTATCATATCAGCCAAAACTTCTATATAGATTCATTTTATGCACTTATTTTTATTTTTTTAAGAATCTCTGATATCAGCGGCATGGTGGCTCACTGGTTAGCACTGTCGCCTCACAGCAAGAAGGTCGCTGGTTTGAGCCAGTTGGGCCAGTTGGCATTTCTGTGTGGAATTGGCATGTTCTCCATGTGTTGGCGTGAGTTTCCTCCGGGTGCTCAAAGTCCAAAGACATGTGCGATAGGTGAATTGGGTAAGCTAAATTGTCCGTAGTGTATGTGTGTGAATGAGTGTGTATGGATGTTTCCCAGTACAGGGTTGCAGCTGGAAGGGCATCCCCTGTATAAAACATATGCTGGATAAGTTGGCGGTTCATTCCGCTGTGGCGACCCCTGATAAATAAGGGACTAAGCCGAAGGAAAAATGAATGATTCTCTGATATCTTTAGAATTAAACAAGCTATTGTTTGGTGGTTTCCCAGTGATGGGTTGCAGCTGGAAGGGCATCTCACGTGCTCACGTGCTCAACAGAAATGACTGAGATTGGCCGTTCTGTTGAGCACGTGAACACAAAGGCAAATCAGCGCTGTTTAAGATCGCTCTCAAATGTTAGCTGGAAATGGACGCTTTTAAAATTTCAGTATCGATTGGTACTGAATTCCAGTATCGTGACAACCCTTAATTCCATGTGCCCAAATGTTTTAAACTTGCTTAAAATGTTTACACAGGCCTTAAAATCACAAGCAATTGATAAAATTTCACTTTATTGTGGTTAAACTAAAATGACTCCAACATTATGTGTTCTGAACTGTTGTACCTGGTCAACTACAATCCTGACTCCACACTGCACATCCCGCGATGTGACTATTGCATATTCACACATTGTGTTATCGATGCTAAAACGATATATTGTGCAGCCCTAACCACAATACAATTGATATGTTAACAATGACATGAATTGACGTCAAATCATTTTTTTTTATCCTACTAACAACAAACACAGACTGATAAACAAAGACAAAGACAATAATCTACACATTCTTTCATTTGTCTAAATAATGCATGAGTTCATTTTAGTTCATTAGTCTCATTTTAGCAATGAGAAAATGTAATATCTGAAAAGAACATGGTTTTGTAACACCTTACATTACATAAGTTAATACTGTACATAAAATAAACAATGAACAATAATTCCAATCGAAGCCAGCCATTTTCAAATATTTGCTAACATCTGTTAATGT
>CAIGQW010055047.1:1813386-1827065 GCA_903798125.1 Danio choprae | reverse complement strand
TGTTTGTTTGTTTGTTTGTTTGTTTGTTTGTTTGTTTGTTTGTTTGTTTAACTGCTTTTCCTTGACATTGCAGGGAAGTTTAGATTCCACAGAGAAACTACTCGAGCCTGTTCCTGTAATATTTATGGTAAAACTAGTTTCTTTCTTTCTTTCTTTAAAAGATACTTCACATATATTATTATCCAGATATTACATAAAGAACTTATTTACTTGATTATTGTTATTTTTATTATTAATAATAACAATATGTCCTTATTAGAAAACATTTGCTTTTCAAATTGATGATTCAAATATAAATGACTTGCTCCAATCATTATTGTATTGTTGTTTTAGTTGTATATTAAGAAATATAGCTAATTTATATTCATATAAAATGTTTATAATATCCTTTAACTACAATTGAAACATATTTCAACACTATTTATCATAATATTTAGGAGCCGTCTCGTTCAGAGTCGCCTGCAGCTCTATCAGATGAAGTCAGGCCAGTTGTTCTGCCCTCGTCCTTGTCTTCTGAACCCTCCATGTCCCGTCAGCGCAGGCAGAGGAGAAAGGACACATCGCAGGATCTGCAGAATGGCCTGCAAGTGAGTAGTTTGGAGTTTTTCGACGCACTTGTGCAGATTTTGGGCTAATTTGGCTTTTAATCACTTGTTTCAGTTAGTTGACAGCAAACATACAGAACACACTTTTAAATGGGGCCTATTATGCACAAATTGCTTTTATAAGGGTTTAATATCAAACCAGACATCGGTTTCAATGATGCCAGCAGCGAAAATCTTGGGCTGTGGACAATGTGAAACCACCTTCACTGTGAATCCACCATCACTGTCTTTCCCACATTCGGGGGAGTTATGGTGTGGAGAAGCCCCAAAGAAGCGTACCACAGAGACTGTTCCATGCCCAGAGTGGAGCATGGGGGTGGATCAGTGATGGTTTGGGCTGCAATTTCATGGCACTCCCTAAACCTAATACTTGTGCTAGATTGCCAAGGACTACTGAACCATTCTGGAGGAACCAGGCATTTCAGTTTCATTGTCCAACCCCTGTATACACTTTATTTTATTTATTTTTTGCTTTATTGATATAGAACCAGAATTTATTTAGTTATTTGCAATATTATTTCTGATATTTCTCCTGTTGTGTGATGTTTCGTAAATGTAGGAGAAGGTGTCCAGGCCTCTACCTCCTCTCCCTGAAGATGGAAACAGCGCACAGAAAGACCAGAGCAAACCAGCCAATCTCTCATCCTCTAACAAGAGCACAGAGCAGCAGGTCACACATTACAATCTGGAGAAACAATATATGCGCACTTGCAGTAACCTCATATGTTTCATAGCATAGTTTGGTCTTTCGAAGTTTTGTGTCAGTAAAGCTTCGTCTGTGAGTTTGTTCATGCTAAACACTGTATAACTTTACTCACAGAATCGTCCACTGTCAGCCAGAGAGAGGAGAAGACTGAAGCAGTTGCAGGAGAACTTCACACAGCAAGGTTTGAGGGTTTCTGGGAATTCAATGTTATTTCAATGTGAATGAAAAGTCTTGAAAATGAATACACTTTAAGATTGTGGACTCATTTCTAATAACTGATTTCTTGTATCATTGCCATGATGTACATAATATTTTACTAGATATTTTTCAGGATACTAGTATTCAGATTAAAGTGACATTTAAAGGCTTAATTAATTGGGCAAGTTAGGATAATTAGGCAAATCATTGTATGATGATGGTTTATTCTGTTCATTCATTCATTCATTCATTTTCTTTTTTTATTAATCTGGGGTCACCACAGTGGAATGAACCGCCAACTTATCCAGCATATGTTTTTACGCCCTTCCAACTACAACCCATCACTGGGAAACACCCATACACTCTCATTCACACACATACACTACGGGCGATTTAGCTTACCCAATTCACATATAGCGCACACTCCACACAGAAATGACCCAGACTGACCCAGCCAGGGCTCGAACCAGCGACCTTCTTGCTGTGAGGCGATTGTGCTACCCACTGACCCACTGTTCTGCCCTATTCTGTTCATCAAGGCAGCATAATAAAAAAAGTTACACTGTTCATTATTTATTAACTGCTTTCTTATTGTATGTAGTTTCAAATGAAATGATTACTCCAGTCATTGTTGTTTTTAATACTATTACCATTAATAATAATAATAATAATAATAATAATTATAATAATAATAATGGGCCTCACGGTGGTGCAGTGAGTAGCACGATTGTCTCACAGCAAGAAGGTCGCTGGTTCGAGCCTCGGCTGGGTCAGTTGGCATTTCTGTGTGGAGTTTGCATGTTCTCTCCGTGTTGGCGTGGGTTTCCTCCGGGTGCTCCGGTTTCCCTCACAAGTCCAAAGACATGCGGTATAGGTGAATTGGGTAAGCTAAAAATTGTCCGTAGTGTATGTGTGTGAATGAGTGTGCATGGATGTTTCCCAGTGATGGGTTGCAGCTGGAAGGGCATCTGCTGCGTAAAACATATGCTGGATAAGTTGGCGGTTCATTCCGCTGTGGCGACCCCAGATTAATAAAGGGACTAAGCCGAAAAGAAAATGAATGAATGAATAATAATAATAATAATAATTAATATTAGAGTGATTTCTGAAGGATCATGTGACTCTGAAGACTGGAGTAATGAAGCTGAAAATTCATCTTTACAATCATTGGAATAAGTGATTAAATTATAAACTACTTTTGAACAGTTATTTTATAGTGCAATAAAACTTCACAATTTTACAATTGGTACTGTATGTTTGATGAAATAAATAGGATAAGCATATTTTAAAACATTTAAAAATTGTACTGACCCCAAACTGTGGACCGGTAGTGTATACAGTAGATTCATTTTCAAACTGTACACTTTTCACTTCTCTCAAAAGTGGTCTGACTTTCATTGTGAAGAACAATAACACTCTGTAGAGCGGTTTTGCTGGATGAAAGTGAGCCGTTTCTGCCCATTTTGAGTGCGTGAGGGTCTGTAGAGTCGCCCACAGCTGCTGCATACATCAGTGCAGATCAAAGCAGATTCTGGACACTTTCACTGAATATGAATTCTTGCTTTTGTTTCTTTTTGAAGCTGTGTCCGCTGTCAAAAGACCTTCTTGTGAAGTGCCCTCATTAGACAGTGAGCAGATACACCAGATAGACTGTCCAAGACCTGCTAGAACAACAGTGGACACAACAAAGGTACGTCTCATTCTTACTGTCAAACAGTATCACATAGGGTAGTGCCGATTGATGATGGCATTGTTTATGGATGATAGGCAGAGATGTCGCCGAGTGCTGAGGCCTATGATGATTTTAAAGACTATATTTGACAAATAAATAACCGACAATTCATTTGCCCAGCTTTAGCTGTTCACATCAACATCGCCTACTCGACATTTTCGGACTGCAGGACCACACATTTAAATAAAAAATTACACTAGCCTAATTTCTAAATTTCAAGGTCATGTTTAGACTTATATTAACAATTTCACATAAATCAGCAGTAATAATAGGTTAAATAACAAAACGGGATTTAATTAACAAACAAGTTAAATAAATAGATTTTTTTTTAAAAGAAAATGAAAAAGTCAACTGAGCAGAAAGAGCGCGTCACGTCAGTCCCATCTTTTTTCATTCTCCAATCAAATAAAAGCAGAGGCGGGGTTTCCGTTGACGTGACAGCAGGGTTTGTGTTGTGACTGCAGAGACTTTTAAAGATGGAGGAGAGACTTGTGGTCGCTGTTTCGAGTTATCCGGAGCTGTATGACTGAATATCTAATATTGTTGAATATTGTAATTATACCAATATCAGAAGCAGTGCTTGCGCACAATACACAGCTGATTCAGTCGTTGCCTAGTGACATAAAAAGCACAGCACACTTCTTTTGTAACCCACCGGTCCTACTGCACCCAACCTAAAGGGGGCTAAAGGCCATGGTCTAGTTGCGGTAGTTGCTAGAGCTCCTTTTGGGGTCAGAGGAGTGAGGTTTACCTGCATAGCACTTCGCTAGCTGGCCTCCGTTACACTCACCTCCCTAAACCTCACTCTCATCCCGGACGAGCCCCCACGTGTAACCCATCGGTCCTACTGCACCCAACCCGATCTGAGCTGGGATCGAACCAGCGATTCTTTGCATGAGAGTCGGTTGCTCTAACAAAGAGGCTAAAAAACACTGCCTTTTTTTTTGTCAACAAAAAAAAGGCAGTGTGATGCGCCTCACGTTCTCAAACGAAAACAGCGTGTTTGGTGTGGTTGGCCCCTTAGACAGTCAGAACTATACTCTCATTCTGGTGTTATAATCAAGAAACTATACTGCCCTACCACTGATATTACGTGAGATGCTAATGGTCTAATCTGATTCAATGATTTATGCTAAGCTAAGCTAAAAGTGCTCCCACTAGACCCGGTGTTTAACTCTAGGGGACTTGTAAAATGAGCCTATTTCCAAAAACAAGTGTTCTTTTAAATGGATAGTTCACAAAAAATGAAAAACCTTATAGGGGTGTCAAAATTAATCGTTTCTTCGATGCACCGCAATGCAGATGCGGACAATTCGGTTTCGGTTCAGTATTAGATTATTACTGGTTATTACGTACTAACGTCGTTTAACTCATATGCGCTATGTCGCAGTAGCTTACTATAGCGAAGGAGGCGACTGTGAGTAATTAAAACGCTCCAACTACTTAAAAAGCAGACAACTGTGCACAATTCACTGCTTGTGAGTTTGCTGGACAGTCTTTCACTGACACTGAAGTTACAGCAGAACCCAGGAGCTGCTATTTCACTGCTATAGAGAGAATGAAGGTTGTAAACTCAATTTCTGCTTCTCTCTCCCTCTCACTGTGGACCTTTGACCTGCTGGCATATTCGTGAGGTAACGTTTCCTCTCCTCTCCTCTCTCGGCTGTTACAGCGATATTTGTGGATCCAGACACGAGCGTGCAGGTTTTCTCCATCGCGTCTATCATGGATCAGCTATGATACTATAGCCACGGCCGTTTATCAGTTTCCTCATCTCCAGCTCCAGCTGAACACAATGACCAATCACAGGCGCTTAAGAATTCGCTCAACAACGCTCAAAAAGCAAGCGGGATCATATTTACATTAGTTTATTTGCTGTAAATGCTCATGTTGTTCTGTGCATGTCCTTGAGTTTTGCTTGATACATTCAAAATGAGCAGGTCAAATTAAAGGTACAGTTCCTACTGCTTGTGTTAAATGACAAAAATGTATTACAAATAATATAAAAGCCTAAATATAAATATATTTACGAATTAGACTTTTTGTGTGGTGAAGTAGAATATAAATTGTGGATGGAAAGCATCGTCAATGCACGGTGATATCGAATTGAACCAAGTTGATGTTATGATAACTGTAACCGATCCGTGAGACCAGTGTAGGTTCACACCCCTATTACCTGATCTGTTTCCAGGAGAGGAAGTCCTCAAGGAGACAGTCTGATGAAGACGAGTGTAGTTCCTCCACCAGCTCCACTGAACGCTCAGAGGGAGACTATAGAGAACGGTGAGACGAACTGAAACCCTTCTTCATTCATTCATTTTCTTTTCAGCTTAGTCCCTTTATTAATCTGGGGTCGCCACAGCGGAATGAACCGCCAACTTATCCAGCATATGTTTTACGCAGCGGATGCCCTTCAGCTGCAACCCATCTCTGGGAAACATCCATACACACCCATTCACACTCATACACTACGAACAATTTAGCTTACCCAATTCACCTTGTGGGGGAAATCGGAGCACCCTGAGGAAACCCATGCCAACATGCAAACTCCACACAAGACCGCCAACTGACCCAGCCGAGGCTCGAACCATCGACCTTCTTGCTGTGAGGCGAACGTGCTACCCACTGCGCCACCGTGAGGCCCCCTGAAACCCTTCTTTCGAAACATAATTAATTATGCTAGTTTTTTTAATCAATGCAGTAATCCAAAATCAGAATTTGATCATATTGCACTTATATCTTCAACGTAAATAATTTTACCTTATTCTAAAATCCTCATAAGACTTGCCAATAACAATTAAAAAAGAATCTAAATGCTTTATTTGTTTTAATTCATCTGCTTTTTTACAGGAAGTGTGAGAGCAATGAGATGCAGGACTTGGTGCAGATGATGACGCAGACGTTACACATGGACGGCAGAGATGCGTCATTTGAGCCTGACGGACCCAGATGTCACTCCACTCCTCTGCCTGAGTTCAAGCTCAACAGGAAGTACAGAGACACGCTGATGCTTCATGGGAAATCCAGAGAGGCGCAGGGAGATTTGCAAATCACCGGCTTCCCGTTAGGTAAAAGCACAACTGACGTGTTCCAGCGATTCCAGCGTGGTGACAGAATCCATCATGATGAATATGACTCTGATTTTTTGTGTGCGCAGACGACAGCACGGGTCCTGCAAAGGTAAGGAGGGTGATTGAACACTTGCGCACTGACGTTCTGAAAGGACTCGGGGTGAAGCTGCTGGACCGAGCGCTGGACATCATGCAGGAGGAGGACGAGGACAAGAGAGAGGCAAGTCACCTACAAAGTGGTTATTTTCTTAGCTCCTGCATGTTCTAACAGCACATGATGCAGATGTAAAGGCCCAATCCCACTTCTATTTTTGTACCTCTACCCCTTCCCCGTGGCCCTTGAAACAGAGTGTGAAGGGGAAGGGCTTCAGATTTACCCCTAAGAAATGAGACAACGTCCCAAACATGTCATCATGTCGTCGCGATCTCTTACTTTACATGAGATGGACGATGGCGACTGCTGTAGTTATTCCAGTTGTGTTCTTTTTTAATATTTATCTTCAGGAAATCACTGAAGGCAGCGATATCATGTTATCATAAGGATATAATGTGGCAATAAGCTCATAACTGTACTGTGCGTTTACACCGTGGCCATATTCATCGAAGTAAACACAAGAAAACAACATTAACATTATACCAGACACTGTAAAAAAGCTCATTCCCAGCCACTTGACTTTTCTGACAGGGTATTCGAGTGTCAGATGTGAAAGTATGTTGTGGGACTGCTATACAGGAGTAATTATTATGGGTTTTTTTAAAGCATGCATGACGGTAAAACACGAACGCCGTTATGAATGTATTAAAACATATGCTTGTTTGTTGTAAACATTCTTAATAATGGCAAAAAATACTAAATGTGTGCATCTCCTGACTCACGTGTGCAGCCTTGTTGCCGTTGTAGCTGATGTATCCTGGGAAATTTTCATACCCCATGGTCTCCAGTGTGGTCCTGGAAAATCTCAGTTTCAAGGGTTATCTAGCCCTTCCCCTTCAATTGAATTCAATTCAATTCAAGTTTATTTCTATAGCGCTTTTTACAATGTAGATTGTGTCAAAGCAGCTTAACATGTTCTAGTAAAGTCCAGATTTCAGAGTTTAGTTCAGTTCAGTTTAGTTCAGTTCAGTGTGGTTTAAGTTTCACTGCTGAAAGTTCAAACACTGAAGAGCAAATCCACCGAAGCGCAGCTCCACAAGTCCCGATCCGAGCAGGCCAGTGGCAACAGTGGCGAGGAAAACAACTTCACCAATTGACGAAGTGAAGGGGGAAAAAACCTTGAGAGAAACCAGGCTCTGTTGGGCACGATCATTATTCTTCTGGCCAAACTTCCTGTGTGGAGCTGCAGTCTAGGCGGCGGAGGCTGAAGAAGCTGGACGTCCATCGTGGAAAGCTGCAGGTCTTCTATTGTTCTCACGCAATCACTTAATGCAGCTTCAGGTCAGAGTTCACCAAGCTTGAACTTTCCGACGCAGCGAACTGTGAAACTTGTCGCACGAGTTTGCGTTTCCAGTCTGTCGCATTCGCATGTCATCACAAGCTAACACTCTTTAGTTGTGCTTTCTTGCAATTATCATTTGGTAAATATATACTACGAGTTAAAATGTTAACGGTTAAGACTTGAAGTAATGATGTGTTCTTAAAATGTATGGAACGGGTCATAAAAGGGACCTAATATGCAAAAATACATTTTAAAAGGGGTTTAAACGAAGTTGTGTGTGAATATAACCAGCCTCCAATGGTAAAAAATTAATTAATTCATTTTCTTTCCGGCTTAGTTCGGCTTATTAATCTGGGGTCACCACAGCAGAATGAACCGCCAACTTATCCAGCATATGTTTTACGCAGCGGATGCCCTTCCAGCTGCAACCCATCACTGGGAAACACCCATACACACTTATTCCCACTCATACACTACGGACAATTTAGCCTACCCAATTCACCTATACCGCATGTCTTTGGACTTGTGGGGGAAACCGGAGCATCCGGAGGAAACCCACGCCAACACGGGGAGAACATGCAAACTCCACACAGAAATGCCTACTGACCCAGCCGAGGCTCGAACTAGCGACCTTCTTGCTGTGAGGCGATTGTGCTACCCACTGCGC
Source organism: Danio choprae (assembly GCA_903798125.1). Lineage (NCBI taxonomy): Eukaryota > Metazoa > Chordata > Actinopteri > Cypriniformes > Danionidae > Danio > Danio choprae. The sequence goes on along the minus strand of CAIGQW010055047.1, from coordinate 1,818,650 downwards.
CATGGTAAAAAAAAAAAAATACATTCAATTTTTTTATAATCACACTTAATCACGGAATCACTCTGATTGGCATTCTCCCTTTGTATGTGTCATCAGAGGGGGAAACAGCCCTGAGTGAGAAGCAGCCATCTGCCATTAGAGTTTTGAATCTGCCATCATGCTGACACACATGCATTTATAGCTCCGCCCTTTCTTGACCATTTGAATTTAAAGTGACAGTCACCAAAATGCCACAATTTGGGTCAAAGCCTAAACGAGGCAGATTCAAAGATTAAACAGTATTTATGGGGTATTTTGAGCTGAAACTGCACATACACACTCTAGGGACATCAGAGACTTCTTTAACATCCTGTAAAAAGGGGCATATTAGGTCCTAAGAGGTCTTAAGAGATATCAATTTAACTCCATGACTCCTGTATATACCCTGTGCGGGGGCAGGATCAACCCGTCAATCACATGAGATTGACCAATAGCAAACCGCAACCGATCAACCATCTTTCATTCTGTTTTCCCTCCAGCTTTTACTGCAGGAGCAAATGGGGGATGACAAATACAAGCAGTTCGCAGTGAAAGTGCGGCAGCTGAAGTTCTTTGAGGACGTCGCTTTTAAAGACTGAGCCGCTCCACAAACACTGATACGCCATTATTGCTGACGAGCAGAAATGACACACACACTTCACTGAAGCCTATCAATAATCACTGTTGCCGTTGAACGCTTTTGTAAATGTGTAGTGACGATAGAACACTAGATATGCAATGGAGCTGTTATTACGCACCTTTATAGTCACTTTTCTATGGGGATGTGAATCTATGCTGTGTAGACTCTTGAGTTATGAAAGAGATGTTGAAAATAGTTTTCTTTTTCCTATTTTCTGGACTGTGTATTTATTTTGCGGATAATGTAAATCAGTGAGGAGTTTATAATAAAATATGTTTTTAGAAATGTCCTGATTTCATTTGTATTATTATTATTATTATTAGGTAATTATTTCATTTCATTGACATACTTCCGTTTTTGATATTAAACTATGTGTAAGACTGTTATATATGTAATTACTTGCATTTGTTTATACACTCACCGGCCACTTTATTAGGTACACCTTACTAGTACGGGGTTGGACCCCCTTTTGCCTTCAGAACTGCCTTAATCGTTCATGGCATAGATTTAGCAAGGTACTGAAAATACTCCTCAGAGATTTTGCTCTATATTGACCTGATAGCATCACACAGCTGAAGATTTGTCGGCTGCACATCCATGATATGATTCACCCGTTCCATCACATCCCAAAGGTGCTCTATTGGATTGAGATCTGGTGACTGTGGAGGCCCTTTGAGTGCAGTGAACTCATTGTCATGTTCAAGAAACCAGTCTGTGATGATTCGCGCTTTATGACATGGCGCGTTATCCTGCTACAAGTAGCTATCAGTAGATGGGTACACTGTGGTCATAAAGGGATGGACATGGTCAGCAAAAATACTCAGGTAGGCTGTGGCATTGACACGATGCTCAGTTGGTATTAATGGGCCCAACGTGTGCCAAGAAAATGTCCCCCACACCATTACACCACCACCACCAGCCTGACCCGTTAATACAAGGCAGGATGAATCCATGCTTTCATGTTGTTGACGCCAGATTCTGACCCTACCATCCGAATGTTGCAGCAGAAATCGAGACTCATCAGACCAGGCAACGTTTCTCCAATCTTCTATTGTCCAATTTTGGTGAGCCTGTGTGAATTGTAGCCTCAGTTTCCTGTTCTTACCTGAAAGGAGTGACACCCGGTGTGGTCTTCTGCTGCTGTAGCCCATCCGCCTCAAGGTTGAACATGTTGTGCATTCAGAGATGCTCTTCTGCAGACCTCGGTTGTAACGAGTGGTTAGTTGAGTTACTGTTGCCTTTCTATCAGCTGGAACCAGTCTGGCCATTGTCCTCTGACCTCTGCCATCAACAAGGCATTTGCACCCACAGAACTGTCGCTCAGTGGTTATTTTCTCTTTTTCGGACCATTCTCTGTAAACCCTAGAGATGGTTGTGCGTGAAAATCCCAGTAGATCAGCAGTTTATGAAATACTCAGACCAGCCCGTCTGGCACCAACAACCATGCCACATTCAAAGTCACTTAAATCACCTTTCTTCCCCATTCTGATGCTCGGTTTGAGCTGCAGCAGATCGTCTTGATCATGTCTACATGCCTAAATACATTGAGTTGCTGCCATGTGATTGGCTGATTAGAAATTTGCGTTAACGGGGAGTTGGGCAGGTGTACCTAATAAAGTGGCCGGTGAGTGTATATGTTCATTTATTTTTATGTACATTTTTAGGAATGAGTTCTTTTGTGATGAGGTCAAATTAAGTAAATATAGATTTGTTCCAAAATTGCTTATTAAAATGAAAAGTGAAAACATTTGTGAAAATAACATTTAAAAGTTACATTTAATTAAAAAAAAAAACTTAATTTACACTTAATTTACACTATATGTTGTGCATGCATGACTTGTATGCGGTGTGGGAGAGTGTACGAAACACCACACACACATATACCAAACACAGTTGTTTATTACATATTGCATGTATGACGTTGAAAAAATGAAAGGGTTTTCGTATAGACTTTGTTTCTGCTGTATTTCTATATGGCTTTGCTGTGCCAAATCTGCAGTAAAATCCCATCACTTGTGCTTCTTCTTCTTCTGGGTCTCCTGAGGTTTGTCCCGGGTTTCTGCAGGCGTCTCAGGTAAAGCCGGCTGCCAGTTCAGAGGGCTTTTTCTGTACATCGGCCACGGAGGAAGAGTGAGCTGGAGGAACGGAACAACACACACACACACACGCACACGCACACGCGCACGCACGCACGCACGCACGCACGCACACACACACACACACACACACACACGCGCGCACGCACGCACACACACGCACACTTTAGTGTTTGTGAACTCTAGGGATGAGGTTTAAAAATTCAATTAATAAGATAAAGATTAAAAAAAGAATAAAAATAAGCGTAAGCAATGTAAATATAATCATAAACAAATAAATTATGATTTATACTAATAATAAATAAAACCATAATTTAAATTAATTGATTATAAATTAATTAATAATAATAAAATAAGTAAATCTATAAGCGTAAGTAGACGATTAATTATAATTACAAATACAAATAGTTAATAAATTAGAAGATCAAGATTCAATCAAATTAAAACTAGATAAATATCAAAATATGAATGAAATAAAGCTAAATAAAAGGTTTAAGTGTAAGGAGTGCACATATCAGTTATTAAATAAAATATTCAGTATACTGTTACAAAAATACAAATAATAAATAAGATTAAATTAAAACGAGATAACTATAGAAATATTAAATAAATGAATAGGACTAAATACAAGGTTTTAAGTGTAAGAAAATATAAGTGTTAATAAATTAACAACAAAGTGCAAACAAAATGTAACAGAACTTTAGAAAATATTGTTACAAAAATACTAATTTGTACTAATAATTTGTATATCTAAAACTTATAAAATAATAATAATAATATAATAATAATAAATACAATGCAAAAAAAATAAATTAATAAAAATATATATAAAATATTATACAAAGTCAATTAAATAAACACTAATTAGATTTTCAAAATATTATTAAAATGATTCACTAAATTAGATAAATTATATTTTTTGTGTAAATATTTGTAAAATATTTTGGCCCATTTACAATAATATTAATAATGATTAAATACGATCCAAAGAAGTAGACCATAATTTAATCTAAATTAATTTCAGTTATGTAAATAAAATAAAGACTAATTAGAATAAACCTTATTAATTAAAATAGAAAAATTATAGATTTTGTGTAAATACTTATAAAACATTTTGGCCCATTTACAATAATAATAACAACAACAACAACAATAATAAAATATGATTAAATCCAAACAAATAAACCAAACTTTTATATAAGTACATTTCAGTTATGTCAATTAAACAAACACTAATTAGATGAAAATAAATTCATAAGAAATTGATTCATTAAAATAGATCAGATATATAGATATATATTGTGTGTAAATATTTGTCAAATATTCTGGCCCATTTACAATAATAATAACAACAATAATTTCAACAGTATACACCAACCAAACAGGACACGGTGAATCCAGCCAGCATTATGTAAACAGTCCATCCAAACTGCTGAACAAATAAACCATAGAAGAAGCCGATCGCCTGCAGGGTAAACACACATCAGACAGCACACAATCAACAAACATTCACATTATTACACAGTTAGTAAATAAAATAACATTTAATTTTTATATATTATAGAAACGGAAGCAAATTATTATCAATAACAAAAATGGAAGTTTTGGAAAATAGAAGAAATTAACTCATATACTTATTTTTTATATTTAATTTGTATATATTTTAGTGATATTATTGTGCATTTTATTTTTTTCATGTGCATAATATCACTATAAATGTTTATGTGCATAATATTACAATAAATGTTTTTTTTAGGGCGGCGCGGTGGCGCAGTGGGTAGCGCTGTTGCCTCACAGCAAGAAGGTCGCTGGTTCGAGCCTCATCTGGGTCAGTTGGCAATTCTGTGTGGAGTTTGCATGTTCTCCGCGTGTTGGGTTTCCTCCGGGTGCTCCGGTTTCCCTCACAGTCCAGACATGCAGTATAGGTGAATTGGGTAAGCTAAATTGTCTGTAGTGTATGTGTGTGAACGAGAGTGTATGGATGTTTCCCAGTGATGGGTTGCAGCTGGAAGGGCATCCGCTGTGTAAAACATATGCTGGATAACTTGGCGGTTCACGTGACCCTAGATTAATAAAGGGACTAAGCTGAAAAGAAAATGAATGAATGTTTTTTTTTATTTGCATCATGTGCATTATTTTAATCTTAGGTGCATAATATTAATATAAATGTTTATTTAAAATTTTTATGTGGATAATATCCCTTGATTATTTAAATGTTTTGTGCATATTCATATAAAATTATTATTTTATATTTATGTGCATACCACTATAAATGTTTATTTTTAATTTGTATGTACGTGCATAATATCTCTTGTTTATTTAACATTTTTATGTGCATAATATTAATATAAATGTTTCTTTATTTTTATGTGCATAATACCTCACTATAAATGTTTATTTTTAATTTTTATGTGCAGACTATCACTATAAATGTTTTTTTATTTATTTGTATGTGCATAATATCCCTTGTTTATTTAACTATTTTATGTGCATAATATTAATATATATAT
>CAIGQW010055047.1:1759433-1812986 GCA_903798125.1 Danio choprae | reverse complement strand
ATGTGCATAATATTAATATATTATTTTATATGTATGTGCATAATATTAATATATTATTTTATATGTATGTGCATAATATTAATATAAATGTTTATTTTTCATTTGGATGTGCATAATATCACTATAATATCTAGCTGTAGTAAAGACGCTAACAGCGTTACTCACCGCTGACACCAGGATGATTCCTTGGAAAATCTGCTCAGCGAGTTTCTGTCCTTTATAGTCCTGCGAATAATCCGTGAAAATAATATGAATATTCATATTCAGTTCAGGTAGTACATCACATATACTGCTCTGCCCTTCACAATAAAGCATTGTGCTAAAAGCATATTGTGCAGAAAATAACAATTTGACTCAATTAAACAAATAATAATAATAATTTAGTGATTGAAAGTCAGGGTTGAAGCATGGTAAACAAGGTTAGTGTGTTGTAAAATTAATATAATCACTCCTAAAAACTATATTTTTATTATTTTATGCAACAACGACAACAAAAAAAGCTCTAGGTGACATTTTTATTTTAAATTCTCAATAAATGTTGTTGTTTGTTTTAATTTAATGCCATGTCAGCAACCAAGGCTATTTTCATGGCAAGAACATTTCAATAATAAATATACAATTAAAAACAACTTACAAATGAATACATAAATTAAATAAGATTTTTAGCGTTAATACATGATAAAAATTCTAATATTTTTCCTGGTGTCACTTTGTTAAAAATGTCCTTAAGAGAGTTCATTTCATAAAAAAGCCTTCAGGAATCATTAAAAGCCGGACAGTCCAGTAAAATATGTTTTACAGTAAGAGGAATTGTGCAATACAAACATTGAGCGGGGTCTTCATCTTTAAGCAAAAAGCCATGGGTTAGTCTTGTATGTCCAATACGACATCTGCTAAATATCACTTGATCAAATCTAGTCTTAAAATATCTTAAAATTCTGTTTGAGATTTCAGGTTGGATTTCATATAGTTTATTATTTTCCAATGCATCCCACTCCTCTTGCCACTTATTAAACGTTGATAAAAGGTCTCATCTCTCAAGGCGGAATTTGGCATTTGTTCACCGCTTGCTTCAAAGCGTCCTTAGCAGCAGCATCACTCAATTAATGTCATCAGGAGTAATAAAACAAACATTATGTGCTACTCAAACTCACGACTATACGTTATTAATCCAGATAAATGAGGTTTTGTTCAAGTTTATCTTTAGCTAGTTATGTACATACACTGTAAAATATTCTGGGTTCCACACAATCGATTTGTGTCGGGTCAACATGGAGGAATTAAGTTCCCTTATTAGTTTTATATACTCATTTAAGTGGATTCAATATGAAACAGTAAAGTTGTCCCCCTAAAAAACCCTCAAGGATTGTGTTGATTCAGCTCAATTTAAAGTAGTAGTTTAAATAAACAGTAAACGTTATTGTCTGAGTGTACGCACTTACAATAGATATTTTTCATGCTGTAGGTTTGGTAATTATTAAAAAAATACACATAAATTGTATTGTTTGCTTCAGATACGCAGTTTTACGATAAAGATATCGACGATGTTAAGAATTCGACATTAAAAATGACTTTTCATTCATCGAAAAATGTGTTTTTTTGTGTTTCCTGAGCATTTCATCTAATATAAAGCCTGCGGGCCACGAGAGTGGACGATTGTCATCTAATCAAATGGCGGTAAGGCTCGGCATGCTGTTCTTTGAAAGAAATCCACTGCACTGAAAAGCAGCGTGGCATCACTTCACTCCTGACACAGACGTAAGCCACATTTACAATGTGTTTTTTTCTTTCAGATTTATTGATATGCTTGCCAATGTTTTATAGATTGTTTGTAATAATAATAATAATAATAATAATAATAATAATAATAATAATAATAATAATAATAATAATAATAAAAAGAGGGATTACAATTAAAGTTTAAAATCTTTTGTAACATTGCAAGCTTTAGATCAGGATTATTTTCACATGTCTGTCCATTAGGATGGACAATGGGTTCAAGATCTGTTACTGAAATTAAATCTCCAGTAATGTTGATTGAACTTTTATTATACAGTGCTCAGCATATACGAGTACACCCCCCACAAATCTCTCATTTAAATGAATATTTTCTATAGGAAGCTTTACAATATTATATCTGTGCATATACATTAGTTTAGTCAGTACTGAAGCCAAATCTGGAGCTCATCTAACTAAATAACTTACAATAATGGTTGAAAAGTTAGTAGCCCAAATGTATATGTGAGGGAAAAATATTAAATACATTTTTCAAAAATAGCAAAAATCAAGAAAAACAAAAAATATAGACAATTTTGCTGAAATGTTGTAGTTTGTCATTTGTTTTAGCAACATTTTGCATGAATTTAAATGTATTATCTGTCCATTTCTGAAGATGTTCTGTGACTAAAATATTATTGTAATAAATATATCTGTTTAATAAATCTGTTTTATTCAAATGCACCGATATATATGACCCATATTCACTGAGAAATGGATACAAATATTAATTTTCAAAATGGGGTGTGCTCATATATGCTGAGCACTGTGTGTGTATAATATTAATATAAATGTTTATTTTTAATTTTTATGTACGTGCATAATATCCCTTGTTTATTTAACATTTGTATGTGCATATTAATATAAATGTTTTTTTATTTATTTGTATGTGCATAATATCACTAAAAATGTTTATTTTTAATTTTTATGTGCAGACTATCACTATAAATGTTTTTTTATTTATTTGTATGTGCATAATATCCCTTGTTTATTTAACTATTTTATGTGCATAATATTAATATATATATATTCTTTTATATATACAGTGCTCAGCATATATGAGTACACCCCCCACAAATCTCTCATTTAAATGAATATTTTCTATAGGAAGCTTTACAATATTATATCTGTGCACATACATTAGTTTAGTCAGTACTGAAGCCAAATCTGGAGCTCATCTGACTAAATAACTTACAATAATGGTTCAAAATTAGTAGCTCAAATGTATATATTAGAGAAAAATATTAAATACATTTTTCAAAAATAGCAAAAATCAAGAAAAAATAAAAATATAGACAATTTTGCTGAAATGTTGTAGTTTGTAATTTGTTTTAGCAATATTTTGCATGAATTTAATTGTATTATCTGTCCATTTCTGAAGATGTTCTGTGACTAAAATATTATTTTAATAAATATATCTGTTTAATAAATCAGTTTTGTTCAAATGCACCGATATATATGACCCATATTCACTGAGAAATGGATACAAATATTAATTTTCAAAATGGGGTGTGCTCATATATGCTGAGCACTGTATATAAAAAACTATATCAATGTAGTAATTCATTGCTGAAACAATTTCACATGCAGAATATACAGATCTTAAAGCTCTTGAGCATAAAGCAGATGGAAACGCCTCAGATGTGCACAATATGTGAAGTGATGAGGAAGATGAAGATGTTATAAACAAGGTGCAATCTATACTACAAAAACCTCAAAGTTAAGGTACAAATGCTACAATGGTAATGTTTGTGATTATGAAAATAAATTTCACGATTATTTCAGCAATCATGTTGGTTTTTTTTGTATTTTATGTTGGTATAATATTCAACTGTTCTGACCTGATGTCTATTGAAATGGACCAAAAATATATATAAATAAAGGGTGCTGAATTTTTATCATCATAATTTGGTCTCGTTTATAGGAGCCTCAAGAACTGTGAAAACATACCTTTACATTTGTCAGAAACTTGGAACATAATTCGGGTCTGAAGGGGTTAAATGAAGTGATTTTATTTGTTTAGTCAGTCGATACTGATCATTGTCAGAAACAAATACACACACATTATGTTACCGGTCATTTTAATGCTCAGGTAAATGTATAATTAATTGAAGAATTAATATTAAAGATTTGGGTGCGACATGGTGGCTCAGTGGTTAGCACTGTCGCCTCACAACAAGAAGGTTGATGGTTCGAGTCCCGACTGGGCCAGTTGGCATTTCTGTGTGGAGTTTGCATATTCTCCCCGACGTGTTGGCGTGGGTTTCATCCGGGTGCTTCGGTTTCCCCCACAGTCCAAACACATGTGCTTTTTCACACAGGTGAATTATATAAGCTACATTGGCCGTACTGTATGTGTGTGAATGAGTGTGTATGGGTGTTTCCCAGTGATGGGTTGCAACTAAAAAGGGCATCCGCTGTGTAAAACATATGCTGGATCAGTTGGTGGTTCATTCCGCAGTGGCGACCCCAGATGAATAAAGGGACTAAGCCAAAGGAAAATGAATGAATGGACGAATATTAGAGATTTAAGAAAGTTAATATTTATACTGTAAAACGAGCCAAAAATACTGAGGAAAAAAAATAACGTTACATTTTTGGCAGAGTATTGTCGCATTCAGCACATATAAACCGCAAAATACATCGAATATATGTAAAGAATGGATGACTATATGATATTACATCATAATTATGCTGGTAAACATTATTTAACGGTAGATATTAATAAATGTAACACTCACAACTACTCTCAAGCACTTGACTCCGAAAGCTGCACACAATTGACTTAATACGTTTATATGTAACTTTAGTTTTAATATCAGCACTAATTAAATAGCGTATATTTTGCATAAATTATATTTGCAGGTCGTCGCTAATGCATTCGCTGCTAACATATGTCAGGAACACAACAGACTTCGCAATATAAGCAAATGCACGCTGTAATACAATAACGCAGCACAAAAGCAGACTTACCATATGGGTCGGAATAGATTTAAACATTGAAAGCATTTTGAAATGACAGAATAAAGCTGCAAGACAGTTCAGACGAGAAGGATGGTTTCCTGTTTGAAAGTGTGTACGTAGAGATCTGAAGGACCCCTTGGGGGAAAGGGCTAGAAGGGATACAGCTGCGGCCGGTGGTTAACGAGAATTATTTAAAATATGTATTAAATTATCCACTAATTGTATTTTATTAACGTCTACCCCTACCCGAACCCTAAACCCAACACTTACAATAATGTTAAAATATTATTTTTTTGTTCTACACTACGTAACTAATTATGCTATATTGACGTGAGTATCCGCAGCTGTATCCCATCTAGGCTTAAAAAGGTGCAAACCAGTTTAAAATGCCTCTTGGGACTGAATGTTACATATCTCGCGACAATTATGGCTTACATATTTAAATAATAAACCCACAACGAAATTTTTGGTGCAAATATGAATTTAATAGAATGTTTTTAAGCAGGCAGAAATCTGGGCGCACATTTCAGAGCATCTATGGTCATGGGCACGTTGAATTACGTCAACCGCCGCTGAAATGATCAGATCTGCAACTCAAAGGGAACGACTTTAACTCAAAGGGAACAATCTTTTGTATCATTTCACCGACACAAGATTTGTTCAAAATAAGAACTAAATAGGCCTAAATTAATAAAAAATATAATTTAATGGGTAATTTAATAAATAATATGAATAATACTCGGTAAAGCTTGTGTTTACATTACTGTGAGGGTTGGGTTTAGGATTGAGATAAAGGTAGGCGTTAATAAAATACAATTTAATAAATAATTTATAAATAATATGAATAATACTCGGTATAATTACTGTTTTTACATTACTGTGATGGTTGGCTTTAGGGTTGGGGTAGGGGTACACGTTAATAAAATACAATTAATTAAATAATTATCGGTAACTTCTGGCCGCAGCTGTATCCCTTCTGGCAACGAGTCATTTTCTCGGACGTGTTCGACTCCGATTTGTTCACTTTAAAGATCTGTTAAAACACAACTCTTGCCTGGAACTGTTGAGCTGAATCCTTCATTATGCTATATACATCAGCGAATGTCTGTTCGGCAGTGGCGTGTTTTCTGCAGGACTGAAGCGTAACTGGGATTGTTGATGTTGAGTTGGCGTTTTGGATGAAGAGCCGGAGAGAGAGTCCAGTTTCTGTTACGATTAAGGTTTGACCTCTTGCACTTTCCAAGGCTTTGTCTTTTACCTCGTGAGGAGTTTCTCGCATATGCGGGATTTTATGACTTCTGTGATTCAACATTCTTGTGTCAGCCCACAGTCAACTATATATTTCTGTCATTTTACTTACTTTCTGCTCATGTTAGTGTTTGTTTTGATCCAGAGTTTAAACTGAAGTGCTTTTAATCCAGTGCCATGACTGTACGTAGAGGTGAATATATTTTACACGACTTTCAAAAACTATTTTCTTGAATTGTTGCATTTTTACCTCAGCATGTATCTTCTTCTTCTTCTTCTTTTCAGTCAATGTGGTCATTCTTGTGCTGCTTGTTGTTGCCTTTTTAATTGTCTTGCATCGAAATCTGCTGAATCTCAACGATTTCCTGAAGCAGGAGAATTCAGGTATGCAGACTCTGATGATGTTTAAGCTTAAAGGTTTTTAATGCGATGGTTCACTCAAAAACAATATAAATATATTCACTATTTACTCACCCGCAAGTAGTTTCAAACTTTTATGAGTTAAAAAAAAGTTGAACAGGAAGATATTTTGAAGAAAGCTTAAAACGGAGACCACTGATATCCATAGAAAAAACCAATACTATGAAAAGACAGCTTTCCATCATTGTTCAAAATATCTCTTATTATAAAAGTCTTAAAATGTCTAATTAAAACAAAATTTTAGGCCTTAGAAAGTCTTAAATTCACAAAAATATATTGTCTTGTAGGTCTTAAATTATTTTAAATGGGTCTTAATTTTCTTTTGTTTATGTAAAGCTACCCAATAGATCCAACACGCATCCAATCACCAACAACACGTCAATAAAACTTTTAGCAAATTATTCATTACGGACAATTTAGCTTACCTAATTCACCTAAAGCGCATGTGTTTGGACTTGTGGGGGAAACCGGAGCACCCGGAGGAAACCCACACCAACACGGAGAGAACATGCAAACTCCATACAGAAACGCCAACTGACCCAGCCGAGACTTGAATCAGCGACCTTCTTACTGTGAGGCAACAGCGCTACCCACTGCACCACCATGTTACCCAAAAATTCCGCTGTGGCGACCCCAGATTAATAAAGGGACTAAGCCGAAGGAAAATGAATGAATGAATATTATAATAGTCTGTTGTGTAGACATTTAGTTTTTAAAGACTTTTTTTTTAAGTTATGTTGAAAGAAAAAAGTATGTAAACAACTAAGGTTGGCTTGTTTTGACACATTATTTAAAATATTATTAATAAATTAAAATTATTAAGAAATAACTAAAGTTTTTTGATTTTCTGCTGGGCCATTAAAAGATGAAATGTCATTTTTCGTGGTCTTAAAAGGGTCTTAAAAAGTCTTGCATTTCAGAATCAGAGTCGGTTTTATTGCCAAGTGTGCTTACACACACACACACACACACACACACACACACACAAGGAACTTGTTTTGGCTACAGAAGCTTCCAGTGTACATAAAGTGACGACACAAAATAAGTATGAAAGCGACGACAAACATTAAACAGAGATGCAATCAGTCAGAAAGCTCTGGATGATGAATTGTATGTACAGATTTGTTATAAATATACAAGTTATAAGGTGCTGTGTACAACTGTATAGAAAAAGTATTGCATTGTATATTGTTATAAGGTGCTGTGTACGAGTGCGTATTTCCTGCAGAAACCCTGTTTTCTTTTCAACAGAAGAAAGTAGCTCAAATGTGTTTGTCACAAATGAAGAGTGAGTGAATGGCTGTGTTTCCATTCATCATACATTCATTCATTCATTTTCTTTTTGGCTTAGTCCCTTTATTAATCTGGGGTCGCCACAGCGAAATGAACCGCCAACTTATCCAGCATATGTTTTACACAGCGGATGCCCTTCCAGCTGCAACCCATCACTGGGAAACATCCATACACTCATTCACACTCATACACTACGGACAATTTAGCTTACCCAGTTCACCGATACCACATGTTTTTGGACTGTGGGGGAAACCGGAGCACCCGGAGGAAACCCACGCAAACACGGGGAGAACATGCAAACTCCACACAGAAATGCCAACTGACCCAGCCGGGGCTCGAACCAGCAACCTTCTTGCTGTGAGGCGATTGTGCTACCCACTGCGCCACCGTGCTGCCCATGTTTCCATTTAAAGATGTTAATTAAACTTCTGCATTTTTATCCATTGAATCAAACAGAGCTGCATTGTCACTTCCTGCTAAATTGGCAGCAAACACCAAAAAGAAAAATGGAATCTGCTTTCGTAGGAGAAGCCATTGTAGGCTCTTTTGAAGATGAAATGCAATGAATGTGTCAAAACGATGTTTTACAATGTGCTCGAAATGCTGGTTTGTCCATTAATGCCGTCCCATTGTGGCCATTTTTGTGTTTCTGCTCACATTACATCAAAATCACCTGAGTTTTTGATGCGTATACAGTGGTCCCTCGCTTTAACGCGGTTCACCTCTCGCGGCCTCGCTATCTCACTGATTTATTTTTGATGCTATTTGACATGCTTTCTGCATCCTGATTGGCTGTAGACCATTGTCAATCAATCTCCTCTGTGTCTCCTGTACAGTACAGAATCCGTTCGGCTTGCCAAATTAACATAAATCTTCGATCGCTAGCAGTGTGAGTTCCAACAAGGATGCAAAAAGGGTTGTAACTGTCCGCAGCAAGACCATCGTAAAGGGGGTCACACACCGGATGCGATGTGCCACGCAGCGCCATACATTTTAGAATTCTAAACATAGGTTTATATCAGGGTACGCAAGTCTGTGGCTGTCTGCGGTGCCCAGCTAGAAACTTCTCTAATGATAAGACAGTTTTCAGTGTTGGGTGAACTATGCACTTATAACTTTCCTGTTTTTTGTTGTTGTTTTTTTCCCAGACACAGTGCCTGGGATGATTTTGCCCTTTGAGACAGACTTTCTGTTGGGTCATAAAGTCATGAGATCAGGAGAAGAGATTCCTGTGCTCATCACAGCTCCAGAGGAGAGACTGGGTGCCGCTGTCACCGCCATGAACAGCATCTACCGCAACAGCAAAGCTAATGTCGTCTTCAACATAGTGACACTAAATGAGTCTGTGGTCCATCTTAGGTAATCATATTATAATCCTTTCTCTAAGTGCGTTTTGTGTGTTTTCATACATTACCTTTCATTTTAGGTGCAGTATTGACCTTATTCTGCAGCGCGCTTGTTTTCTGCGTTTGTTTTAGACACACTTCAAGACACACGATTTAGTCGCCTATTGGAGAAATGACTAGGAGTAATAAACGCCAGGAAACAGTCAAACTACTTGCTCTACAACAGGGGTGCCCAAACTCGGTCCTGGAGGGCCGGTGTCCTGCAAAGTTTAGTTCCAACCCCAATCAGACACACCTGGCCTAGCTAATTAAGCTCTTACTAGGCTTTCTAGAAACATCCGTGCAGGTGTGCTGAGGCAAGTTGGAGCTAAAATCTACAGAACACCGGACCTCCAGGACCGAGTTTGGGCACCCCTGCTCTGCAAACAAGTGTGTTCATGATTAGACATAAAAAAGTAGAATAATATAATAAAGAACAGATCAGTTTGCAACATCAAGCAGCATAACAAGCTGTTTTTAACATGTAAAAATGAAGTGAATGAGACCGGAAGTCTTGAGCCAAGAAGATTCAAATGGCTCCAGCCACTCGTACGTTCAGAATGAGGTCTACAGATGTTTGTGAATATACTGTATGTCTGTGAAATTCATTTTTAGTCAGTAGTTTTACTTCCTACATAGATTTGGATAATTAAAAAGAAGAGTTGTGCTGAATTGGAAATTGTACCTTATACCCTCATTCACTATTCTCCCTGCATTAGTCCACTGTAGCATTTACACTGCATGGTTCAAGTGGCCCAATTGCGAATTATTATTATTATTATTATTATTATTATTATTATTATTTATATATTTTTTCTCCCATATGGCACAGATTGGATATGGCCCACATACCTGTAAACAGAATATGCATTGTTGGTGGTTCTCTAGGAAAGTGGTTGAGAAACACTTCTGTAGACCAATCACAACAGACTGGGCAAATCATCTGACCAATCAGAGCAAAATAGACTTAATTGTATATTCGTATATTAAAATAATTATTTGTGTTATTTGCAGGAGACCACATTAAGAATCCAAATCAGGAAGAAGAGCATAATAGAGGCACTTTAAAGAGATAGTTCAACCAAAACTGAAAATTCTGTCAACATTTTTACCCTTCACTTGCCATAAAACATTTAAAACCATACTGTGTTTCGTTTCTTTGATCATTGGTAAACAAGACTACTTTTCTTCTTTCAGTGCATGGTTGAGCAAGACTGACTTCAAACACAACATTATCGTCTTCGATCCAACGGTCCTCTTGGGAAAGATTCCTACTGATCCTCAGAAGATGGAGAAAGTGAAGCCGGTAATCATATATGCTTTCATTTCAATTGAATTGTATGGTGTAGCGCAAAAATATTAATATTCAAATATTATTATTATTATTATTGCTAATTATTATTCAAATCTATGTATATATCTTATCTTTCAGTTGATGTATGCCAGATTCTACATGCCAGCTTTTTTGCCAGATGCAGAAAAAGCTATTTACCTAGATGATGACGTGATTGTACAAGGTAAAGTGTGTTTGTTTGTAGTTTTTAAAGGGATAGTTCACCCAAAACTGAAAATTCAAACCAGTTTTATTTATTTATTCTATGTTGAACACAAAAGGGGCAACACAGTGGCTCAGTGGTTAGCACTGTCACCTTACAGCAGGAAGGTCGCTGGTTCAAGTCCTGGCTGGGTCAGTTGGCATTTCTGAGTGGAGTTTGCATGTTCTCCCCGTGTTGGCGTGGGTTTCCTCCGGGTGCTTTGGTTTCCCCCACAGTCCAAAGACATGCGCTATAGGTGAATTGGGTAAGCTAAATTGTCTGTAGTGAATGAGTTGCTCTGGGTTGCACCTGGAAGGGCATCCACTGTGTAAAACATATGCTGGATAAGTTGGCGGGTCATTCCACTGTGGCAACCCCTGATAAATAACGGGACTAAGCTGAAGGAAAATGAATGAATGAACACAAAAGAAGATATTCTGTTGGAAACCGGTAACAAATGACATCCATAGTATGAAAAACAAATACCATGAAAGTCAATGGTTACAGGTTTTCAGCATTCTTTAAAATATCTTCTTTTGTGTTTGACAGAACAACAAAAAATATAGCTGGTTTGAACCAAGGGTGAGTAAATGATGACAGAATTTTCATTTTTGGGTGAACTATCCCTTTAAATACCCCAGAATTTACATATAGGTCTTAAGAGGTCATTTGTTTTTTTTACCCTTCTATCCACAATATTTGTAACAG
This sequence comes from Danio choprae, assembly GCA_903798125.1. NCBI lineage: Eukaryota > Metazoa > Chordata > Actinopteri > Cypriniformes > Danionidae > Danio > Danio choprae. The sequence continues at coordinate 1,801,657 of CAIGQW010055047.1, read as the reverse complement.
TATTCAATGCTGCTATTACAACTAAAATTAACGAAAGAATTTGTAAATAAGTTACTAAAATATATATATAATTGATATTAAAGATCTAGTACGGGGGTGTGAATTAAAATAAGAATTACTTTGCTTATTTTGGGGGTTTTACCTTATTTTACAACTTGTTCTGTCTCTTGTTAGGTCATCTTGAGGTTTTCTAATAGGCACAAATACATAAAACAATTTTACGAGGTGGCAATTCTGTATGAATCTTTACGAAAATCTAATATTTTTAGAAACAAAGTCATATAAAAACCTAACCCTATAGTTAATATGTAGTTAATTTATATTATTTGGTAATTACATTGATTGTTACAAAGACACTAAGATAAAGTGTAACCAAAAACAAACAAAAAATGTATTAAAGGAAAAGGACATTTACATGCAATACAACAGTAAACATTAGTTCCCTTCTTTCTATTTTTGTTGTAACTCAAGCCCCATGCCCAAGGTCTGAACATCCCAAGGCAGCTTAACACTATAATTAGGGTCAAATATAATAATTAACTAGTCTGGAGTCATGCATGTCATAACATAAAAGTAGTAATTGTATTATTTTGTAGGGGACATTCGGGAGCTGTTCAACACCAGTCTGAAGTTGGGTCACGTTGCAGCTTTCTCAGAAGACTGTGACTCTGCTTCCTCTAAAGGGATTGTCAGAGGAGCCGGAAATCAGGTATGACTGCACTGATCTCATCTGCTTCATTCTGTACATAGAAACAGATTATTAGCACAAAGACAAATTGAGGAAAGACAACAAAAACACGCAGCATGTTATCTGAATGTAGCCATATGGGATTGTTCAGAAAAATTACAGTTGGATTTTCCCTAAATTGTGAAGCTTTACCATGTGTTCATAAATAGAGCTGGGAAAATAAGTATTGAACACGCCACCATTTTTCTCAGAAAACATATTTCTACAGGTGCTGTTGACTTGAAGTTTTAACCAGATGTTGAAAACAACCAAAGAAATCCATACATGTAAAGAAAACAAATTTAATTAGTTTACAAATGAAGTTATGCATAATAAAATGACGCTGGAAAAAAGTATTGAACACATGAAGAAAGGAAGGTGTAGAAAGCCCAGACAGCAGCTGAACTCTCTCAGTAGTTCTTGAGCAACCCTCTGCCCTTCTTCATTGTAAATGAATATTAGCTGCTTCAGTCCAACATCTACATTAGGAGGATGATGAAGATGAAATCAGGGTGGACATTTCAGCAAGACGATGATCCAAAACACAGCCAAAGAAACTCTCAGATGCTTTCAGAGAAAGAAAATCAAGCTGTAGAATGGCCCAGCCAATCACCTGACTTGAATCCAATAGAAAAACACAAAATAAAGATCAGATTTAATAGACGAGACCCACAGAACCATCAAGATTTTGACACTCTGTTGAAGTCTGTGAAAAACTCACACCTGAGCAATGCATGTGGCTTTATTCTCCATATGAGAGGCGTCTTTAAGCTGCCATGAAATTATCAAAATGGTGATGTGTTTAACACTTATTTCCACCACTGGATATGAACCATTGTCTTTCTATGTTGTAATTATATACCGATGAGCCAAAACATTAAGACCAGATGAACCCAAAACACAATTTCTAATCAAAAATTTCTAATCAGCCAATCACATGGCAGCAACTCAATGCTCAAAATGCATTTAGGCATGTAGACATGGTCAAGACGATCTGCTGCAGCTCAAACCGAGCATCAGAATGGGGAAGAAAGGTGATTTAAGTGACTTTGAATGTGGCATGGTTGTTGGTGCCAGACGGGCTGGTCTGAGTATTTCAGAAACTGCTGATCTACTGGGATTTTCACGCACAACCATCTCTAGGGTTTACAGAGAATGGTCCAAAAGAGAAAATAACCACTGAGCGACAGTTCTGTAGGTGCAAATGCCTTGTTGATGCCAGAGGTCAGAGGACAATGGCCAGACGAGCTGATAGAAAGGCAACAGTAACTCAAATAACCACTCGTTACAACCGAGGTATGCAGAAGAGCATCCCTGAATGCACAACACGTCCAACCTTGAGGCGGATGGGCTACAGCAGCATAAGACCCCACCGGGTGCCACTCTTGTCAGCTAAGAACAGGAAACTGAGGCTACAATTCACACAGGCTCACCAAAATTGGACAACAGAAGATTGGAAAAACATTGCCTGGTCTAATGAGTCTCGATTTCTGCTGCAACATTCGGATGGTAGGGTCAGAATTTGGCATCAACAACATGAAAGCATGGATCTATCCTGCCTTGTATCAACAGTTCAGGCTGGTGGTGGTGGTGTAATGGTGTGGGGGATATTTGTTTGGCACACTTTGGGCCCATTAGTACCAATTGAGCATTGTGTCAACGCCACAGCCTACCTTATGACCACAGTGTACCCATCTACTGATGGCTACTTCCAGCAGGATAACGCGCCATGTCATAAAGCGCAGATCATCTCAGACTGGTTTCTTGAACATGACAATGAGTTCACTGTACTCAAATGGCCTCCACAGTCACCAGATCTCAATCCAATAGAGCACCTTTGGGATGTGGTGGAACGGGAGATTCGCATCATGGATGTGTAGCCGACAAATCTGCAGCAACTGGGTGATGCTATCATGTCAATATGGAGCAAAATGGGGTCCAACCCAGTACTAGTAAGGTGTACCTAATAAAATGGCCGGTGAGTGTGTGTTGTTCTGCCATGACGTCACAGAAATAGAAAGCATTTCTAAAATAGACATTTCACGCGTCGCAGATGGTTAGGACAAAAACTTTTAACATGGAAAAGACATGCAGAAATTTTATCCATAGTAGTAGCTGCACTACACGAGTTCATAGATTCATCACTACAGGAACTCTTTATAGTCCATGCCTCAGCGGGTCAGCACTGTTTTGGAAGCAAGACAAGAACAAACAGCATATTTGGCTGGTGGTCATAATGTTTTGGCTCATCTGTGTATACTGTCACTGTAGTACGTTATAAGAATCTAGTCACACCATCCAGCCTACTTTCATGACATGCAAAAACTTTCATGACATGCATTTCATATCTGTTATAGATTTACATTGACTTGCATTATTACTTTATCTGCTACAGAACAGCTACATTGGTTATCTGGACTTCAAAAAAGAAGCGATTAAGAAGCTTGGAATGAGAGCAAACACTTGCTCCTTCAATCCTGGAGTCTTCGTGGCCAATTTAACTGAGTGGAAGCAGCAGAACGTCACCAGTCAGCTTGAGTTCTGGATGGAGCGCAATGCGAAGTTAGTTTTGTGTTCAATTACTTGTGTTTGGCTCTATTATTTTTCTTAATACTATGTAATCCATTCATCAAATTCTAGAGATAGACTGCAGGGCTGCCAGCTGTCATGCATTTAGTTTGAGATATTCAACTGATATTTTCTCATGCTCAGGGGTTTCCATCTACAAAGAAGGTAAGGTCTCGACAAAGGAAATCACAGGGGTCCACATTTTATAAAATAAGCCCTGATGGAGTATTTTTTCCAAATGTAAGAAAGACATAAGGCCTTTCAACCAGGCTACAGTAAGATACACTGATAATTCTCAATCACAAAGTTGGCAGCCCCGAGACTCAAGTAGGGGTAGACTCAAGTAGGACTCAAGTAAGTTGTTATGACAAGTTTAATCAAAGTCTAAGCCTCTTATGACTGCTAGTGTTTTTTTTTGTGGTGATTGTTTTACTCCAGAGAGGATCTTTACAGTAAAACGTTAGCCGACAGCATCACAACACCACCAATGCTTATTGTATTCTACAAGCACCACTCGAACATTGACCCAATGTGGAACGTCCGCCATCTGGGTGAGGAAATAATCAAGACTCTGGTACATGAATGCTTTGTACATCTCTTATTAGTGAACAACAGTATAATTGTTCATTTTGTGCATTTCCAGGAGCGACAGGAGCAGGAAACCACTATTCACCTCAGTTTGTGAAGGCTGCAAAACTCCTCCATTGGAACGGGCATTATAAGCCGTGGGGAAGAGCCTCCTCTTTTTCTGACATTTGGGACAAGTGGTACATTCCAGATCCCACAGGTAAATTCCATCCAATAAGGAAACACGCAGAGGAAAAATAGTGGATTGGACGTTTTTTTTTTATGCATCAAAGGACTTTCTGACAGACACTGAACTTTGCGGATGTCTGGATGAAAAATACAGAAAAGCCTTAATGTTTTTAGACCTTCATGAAACCTAAGAGTAAGTTAATGGGACCAACAATTGAACAGCCAACGTTCTACACCAGTGCACTACCTCAGCGTTTACGGTCCAGTTATAAAGTACTAATAACACTAAACCATTTATGGTACTGCTTTTAAAGTTGTGTAATACATTCATGTTTTTAGACTTCATTTCATCATTCAAAAAAATGGTCCCCAATATTTAGGGGTAAAATTATGGACCCCTACTTTTTTTTAATAGGAACATTTCCATATTACATACACTACCTGACAAAAGTGACTGTCTTGTCACTTATCCAAGTTTTAGGAACAAAATATGACTTCTAGTTGATCATTTGACATTAGAAGTGGCTTATATGAAAGGCAAAGGCCTCTAGATTACGCTTATTTGACCAAAATAAACTGATCATGGCTTGATTGTTTTTATTATTTAATCAGGACAGTAAGGTCTGACTTTGCTTAGACAAAAGTCTTGTCACTAAACAGAAATAATGTACAGTATAGAATATAAAGTCATGGTGCAGTGGGAAAAGAATGAATATTGTGTATGACTCCCATGAGCTTGGAGGACTGCATCCATACATCTCTGCAATGACTCACATCACTTATTAATAAAGTCATCTGGAATGGCAAAGAAAGCGTTCTTGCAGGACTCCCAGAGTTCATCAAGATTCTTTGGATTCATCTTCAATGCCTCCTCCATCTGACCCCAGAAATGCTCAATAATGTTTGTGACTGGGCTGGCCAATCCTGGAGCACCTTGACCTTTTTTGCTTTCAGGAGCTTTGATGTGGAGGCTGAAGTATGAGGAGTGCTATCCTGTGGTTTGTAATGTAATGGGCAGCACAAATGTCTTGATACCTCAGGCTGCTGATGTTGCCATCCACTCTGCAGATCTCTCGCAAGCCCCCATACTGAATGCAACCCCAAACCATGATTTTTCCTTCAACAAACTTGACTGATTTCTATGAGTATCTTGGGTCCATGCGGGTTCCAGTAGGTCTTCTGCAGTATTTGTGTAGATTGAGATGCAGTTCAACAGACGATTCATCAGGAAATCTACCTTCTGCCACTTTTCCGAATGACCAACTAGAAGTCAAGTTATTATTTGTTGCTCTTACAACTGGGATTGACGACAAGACTTTTGTCAGGTAGTGTAGTCAACTTTTTCAGGACTTTAAGACAAACCTGTGATGGTTCAAATGTCTATTTGACACCACTTTTCGGTTACATGAACACAACTTTGTATTTTGTCTAATGCTAATTTGTACATAAAGGGAAGAAAAAAAGTGTTTTAACCGAGTATTGAATAAAGCTCAGTATAAGTTTTGTAAGCAATGTAATTAAGCATTTATCTTTTATTTAGTGGAACAGAAATATTATATGTAGTATTAATACATAAAAACAAACACGATATGCACTCCAACTGAGTGCATATTGATTCCTCTCAGTCCATGTAAATATTTCTAATTTCTTTTTTTACACAAAGTCGGTGTTGAAATCATATGCATCATCATCATTGTTGTTCTTGTTCTGCATTGACGTCAGGTCAGTGTTGACCGGGACAAACTTCACTTCTTTTGTTGGTTCATCTAAAGAAGATAAAAACACGTAACTAGGAATGATAGAAGACGGTAACATCAGAAAGAGGCAAGTCTGTGCTGTAAATAACAACATACCATTTCTCTTTTCTGTTGGTTCCTGAATCTGTGCCACGGTTGTTGAAATGGGGCTTTCGGCCTTGGGCTTAAAAACAAAGTGTGTCAATCAATATTTAACCACCATTTAATGCATTCTGAGTACTGAAGTAATGTGCAGGAATTGTTATTGACTCAAAGTGACAAAATATGCAGCTTAATTTGAAATAAACTAAATTAATTTAATTTAGATGCCAAAGCTTAATATTTCAGTGGAAACTGCAGACTTCTCTATGGTTATCCATGTACTAGTAAACCCTCTCCAAAACTGCCAAAGCTCACATTAAGCTTTTTGTTTTTACTCATAACCCGACAATCAACAACTGGTGGATTATATATATATTTATTAATATTACCTGTGCAAAAATGATCAAATATTTTTTCTTAGGAGTAACTAAAACATTATTATAACTCAGGGTATATACAGGAATCAGAGAGTGAAATTCAAAACCTTTTTAAGACCTTTAAGACTCTTTCCATACGTTTTAAGTCATACCTGTCGTCAACCCTCCCGTTTTTCCCAGGATTCTCCCGTATTTTACAATTGTATCCCGCTATCATCCCATAAAGGTATTTTCCCATACCGCTGAACCACCAGAGGACGCTTCTTGCTCTTAAATCTGAATCTGTTCTGTGCTTTCATTTTATTTAGGCATGAAAACACTTTGAAATAAATATAAAAATGGCGGGTTTCCCTTCCTTACCAATACAGACGCCGTTGCCCCTCCTATGCAATCCTCAAAACAGTCAGTTCATGTAGCGGTGCATGACTGTCAGTGGGGGGTATCCCTTATTTTCACATCCCAATGTAGACGGGTATGTTTTAAGACCTCATCACCACGTTTCAACCGGTAACAATGACGACATTTAAACGTACAGTATATGCACAAAATATTGACGACTTAATGATTGAAGAAACTAATCCTAAACTAAATCATTTTTCATATACTGAATAAAAATGCTGATCCAGCAGGTGGTGCCTACAGAACAGCAGAATAACGGTGTTGCCTTGGTTAATGTAGTAAACAATACAGCGTGACATCAAATCTAGCAGGATTTTATCCATTTCAAAAACTTCACAGCATCCCGATATTCAGATTAAATTCAGGCAAGCTTTAGCATACTACTAGACGTTGTATAATCAAATGATACAAAATTGAATAGCATTTAGGCTTTTTAAAACTTTAAAGGCCTTAAATTTCTCTAATCAACCTCCATGAACATCCTGTTACTACTTTTTTTTACTGTTTTAATGACACTGAGTAGGAAACACACTTGAGGTCTGTTCAGGGAAAAGTCTTTCCACTATTCTGCTTTTCTACTGGCCTTTAATGCAAACATGAGCCAAATGGACACTCAACCATTGTGCTGGTGTCTTTTGCATGACAATGTTCTACAAATGTCAACATGGCTCACTATTTAGCATCAAATCTTGGTGTTTACTTACAGTCCCTCATCCACTACGTTCAAGTAATTCTGACAAACTGACTATTCCTAAAATATCAAAAATCGACGGTAGGCGGTAGAGTAGATCCTTCTCATGTCTGGAGCAGCCTTCCTAGCACAGTTCGGGAGGCAGACACACACCAAGTCGGTTTAAATCTACCTCTCTTTGCACTAGCATACACATAAAACAAATATCTAAAGGATTGTTAGGCAGTATTAATCAGAGCCTGGGCTGGGCAATATGGCCTTTTAAATGAGTTCTTCCATGCTCTCTGCCAAGTTGTTTGTGTATTTCTATAGCAATAGGTGAGGGACCACAGGAGCACAGAGGAGCGTCGGTGGATGTTAGAGTGAAAACCGATTTTCATTTAAACAAATCAATGTAAACTATACATTCATGTTAATTGATACAATCAATTTATCATCCAGCCCCACTTTTCACTTCCCAAAAAGACACTGTAATTTGAACAGAACCTGCACTCATGTTAGTCTATCCGTCTCCTTTTACCCGAGGTTCACATAATCTTGTATCCGGCCTTTATCCAAAGTATTTGACAAATTCAACGCAGCCCCAAAAAGTCAAAGTGGACATAAATGAGCCAAAAACACAAGACATATTCCTGCAAAGGACCTATATTGATAATCTACATAACAACAACAACTAAGAAATAAAGAACTTGACTGAACCCAAGACATTTCTTCAACCTTTTTCTGTGCACAATTAAATTGATCTAAGATTTCATTTGGGATTATCAAATGTAATGGAGTTTCTGCCCAAGAGATCAGAGTTGGATTAGATGGTCATCAAGGACTTATGAGATCACCAAACTCATCATTTCTCATGGATTCTGCTGAACAGAAACACTCCAGAGGTAAATAATCATCATCATTATTATTATTAAATGTTTGCTTGTGTCTCATGAAGTACCTCATCTGCGTTGGCCACTGTCTCCATCTTCTCTTCATCTGCTGTTGCTGTCTTTGTTATCGTCTCTTTAGGCAGCTCACAAACATTCAGCACACCAGCAGTGGGACCGTTGGAGTCGAAACTTATACAGCTTGCAAGATTTGGAAAGCGAACACCTGAAGACAGGTACATTTACATTAGTTTTCACCTAATAATGTGGATATATTTTAATTTCAGGGTTCCCACTTTAAGCCAAATATGAAATTCCCAGACTAAAAAAAGCATAATTTCCATGACATCTAATGAATGTAAAAATGGGCTGCTGTTGTGCTTGCATATTATAAATCAAATCTGACGGCTCGTGCTGAGGCATAGAAAGAGACATGCGGTGCTTATCATAAATCTAAATGTATCAGTGCTTTCAAACAAATAACATTTATTTTAGGTTTCACACATTCAAATACAACAACTAGCAAAACATAACATTAAAGATTTGTAAAATTCACGCTTATGTCTATGGAGATGGCTATTATTACTTTTGAATATAACTGGACGGTGTGCTTTCACGTAAGATACACACGGTTTATGTTACTAGAACATTTACTCTATTCCTCTCGCAGTTTAACAACCACCTTAATGGATTTCTGAAGAAAAGTATGAATAGACACGTTGTAAATCCAGCAGCTTATCTAAATTTGACCAATGGGGCCTTACTATCTCTTCATACCCCTCTCCCCAGTGTTTAACTGCTATTGGCTGGAGCGGCCCAAAGGTGAACGAAGAGCCGAAAGTGGCTTGAGATGAGAGGAAAATGACAACAGCCAATCAGATTCAGAATATCTGCTGAGGATTTCACTCATTTATAGTGTTATAACAAATGTTTGCACATTCACATAGTTTTTAGCCTGAATTTAAATTAAAGTAGATCTGAAAAATATATTTTACCCATTTATTTTTTTATTTATCATTACATAAATAGCTAACAAGAATTGCCTTTTTCTAATGAAATATTATATCAAATATCGTTATTACAATACTCAACAGTATTGCATATTTTCCCAGCTTCATGCAATCCTAGTTTGGAATAGATCTTTTAAAATTCCACTCCATGACACGTGTGGCATCTGTTCAACGGTTATTACTAGAGGATCAGACCATTTAAATATGAGACGTACTTCTCTTGACGTTCTCGTTGCCCTTCTTCACAACATCCATATCCACGTCCGACCGCAGTTCAGTCACGATGGCATCGGACAGGTAAGCGGGAAGACCCTGTCGCTCTGGAGCTCTGCTGTAGTAACTCAGCTTAGCCCTAAAACATCACAGCACTTAGGTGTCGAGGTTACGGAACTTCAGATTCATATATAATAAAGTGATGATCTGAAACTCACCCTGTCCAGTCGTTGAGGAATGTTGTGGCTGCCAGCTCTGTGTCTGCAATGCCGCCTTTCTGCAGGAGTCCGCGCTTCATGGCAAAGGTGGTCAAAAACTCTAAGGAGTTTCTGTAGTCTGGGACGTTATACTGTAGCATTATCTAGAAGAGAAACATGGACACTGTATTACTGTATGAGATAAAGAACACAGTAAACTTGAATTTGTGTTCGCAGTAACTGGTATTGTAAACAGGACTGGTACTTCGGTACAAAATTGATAAAAAAATAAAAACAATAAAGATAGGCCTACCAAGTTTTTCACATGATTTTATTTTTCATGGACAATGAAAAAAATAAATAATAATAATAATAATAATAAAAGAAATAATTAGATAAAACAAACAATTTAAATAAATAATTAAATAAAGTAAATAAATCATAAAATAAAGTATACTAAAATACTAAAATAAATAAAAATAAATTTAATTAAAATAAGTAAATAACGTCTTTCCTATTCAGGCCACTTGAATTTATTTCGGGCTACCAAAAACTGAAGAGTGCCTGCACGAAAGGCAACCAGGCATTTTGAAATTTTGTGAGCCCTGCAAAGTATGCTTTTTGGTCTTCAAAGCTAAGAGACATGATCTTAATCTCTTTGTGTTCCTTACATGCTGCTGATTGCACTGTTTGAGTAGATTCCTGACGGCTTCCTGCGGGCTCTCCTCCTTCTCCTCCACCTGCAGGCTCCTGAGGGCCATCGCACCTCCAGGGTTACTGAGGGCCGCCAAAATCCCGGGACTGTCAATCATCTTCACTTTCTTAGTAATATGCACTTCCTGCATACACCTGTACAGAGTAGAGCAACGTTATTAAGGGCGGAAGCTCAAAACCTTGCAGCAGAAATGCACTGTACGATATGAAGCTCAGTGTTGGATTGAATGTAGACGTCACGCTGTGTTCAGTTCAATACGGTTCATCATGCTTCAAAATTCACGTTTAATAATGATAATTCAAAAACAGGGAACCAGTACCTGGTCAATCCTCTCTGTACGCCAGCATTGCACGCTCGCATTTCTTTCATACTGTTGATGATGCTGCTCTTTCCAACGTTAGGAAAACCTAAACAGAGGATCATCCTTCAATATCAAGATTTTTCACAGGTGCACTTAAAAAAAAAACACAAACACATGAAATCTTACCAACGACGCCAACTTTAAGCATTGTTTCACCATCTTTCTTGTTCGCCAAGTCATTAAGTGTCTGTAGGAGTAAATCTTTCCCAAAACATGAAGCAGCTCTGCTGTGATCCAGAACTGCGTTAGTTCCTCGCTGCTGCCTCTTCTGTTGCTGGAAAGCAGAGGGGTTATGGGATGCTCATATTAGGGATGCTCATAATAATCGATTAACCATTAACCGAAAGGGTGCGTTTTTAACCGATCAATGGTATCAGTAAAATGATTAAAAAATATTATTTTATATATTTTTAAAAGGCCGATCACAGCGAACGTGCTTATTACGTTGAGAGGCGCATCTTTTGAATGGTTTACTAAAGGCTGCGATTTGCTTATGCACCCTGCACGCCTCGTGGTTTTGCCATTGCGCGCTGTGCTCTCGCAGTTGGAAAAGTCAACCCTGAGCGGAAAAAGCATTACGCCAGTCGCATCTTTTTCATTCTCCAATCAAATAAAAGCAAAGGCGGGGTTTACGTTTTTGTGTAGTCAAGACAACTACAGAGGAGAACTTTTGAAGATGGAGGAGAGACTAGCGGTCGCTGTTTCAAGTTGTCCAGAGCTGTATGACTTCACAAATCTTGAATAACACAATATTATTAAATATTACAATTATAACAGCATCGACAGCAACACTCGCGCACAATACACAGCTGATTCAGTCGTTGCCCAGTGACATAAAAAAAAAAAAAAAAAGAGCACCACACTTATTTTTTTTCTTGTCAACCAAAGGGCAGTGTGGTGCGCCTCGCGTTTTTAGAACGGAAAGAGAGTTCGTTGTGATCGTCCCCTAAATGTGCAGCACATATGTTAACTCGCAGGATGGTAACACATGCAACCACACGTGCCAGCAGACGAATTCTGCCAAATAAGCAAAATGAAAAGAATATTGCTGGTCACAGTTTGACACAGGCGAGTTGATGCCAACCCAGCGCTGATGCTGATTGCCTCTGATCTGGATCCGCATCATAAATTCAACAAATAGGCTATTGGTGATTTAGTGCACAACCAACAAACCAACCTTTTTTTACATTCGGAAAATTACAGTTATTAATAAAATATGATTTTCAAATAGCCTAATCTACGAACCAAACTAATCCAAAGATTTTCTTGATTTTTGTGCATAATGATAACAGCATCAATAACTTGACTGCAGTGTTTATTTGCGTTCCCTTTCAGAAAATGAACAGCATTTCTTAATATAAGCAATATATAAACACTTCTAGTACTGTTTTAAAGGTACTTGACAGAGATCAAGAAGCATCAATTAAAGCATCAATTTCTAAAGAAATACACATTTAAATAATTAAAAAAATATAATTAAAATAACTGTAAAAACTACAGGGGGGGAAAAAAGGAAATTAGTATCTGAATTGTCCAAATTACAAAACAAAAAACAATAGAAATCTGCCATGAACATTTAAGATCAGTGCATCAATAAAATATACTCACCACTGTTCTGTCCTTTAGTTGCATTGATGCTTTGAAGAGAAAAGTTGGACACTCGGCTTCAAGATATCGGAGCCACTTCTCTAGGTTATCTTTAGGAACAAGATCTAGAAAGTAATAAGAGACTTTATTAAACCAATCTCCATTTTTTTAACTTAAAGGGGAGCTATTATCCAAAAATCACTTTTATAAGGGTTTTAAACACAGTTGTGTGGCAACAGTGTGTGAATATAACCAGCCTCTAATGAAAAAATATCTTTTTGTCTGCAGAAACACTTTGATTGACAGTCTCCCGTTGTACCTTTCATCAGAGGGGGAAGCCCCGCCCATTAGTGACTATCTCTCCCTCATTAGCATAGGAAGTTGTGTCTTGTTTTTTAATCTGCCATTATGCTGTAGCTTTTTGCAAATAATTTATGCAAAAATAGGTAGCTCCGCCCTCTTTTAAAAACAGCACAAATTCATTTGAATTTAAAGGGACAGTCACCAAAATGGCACAATTTGGATCAATGCCTAAAAGAGGCAGTTTCAAAGAGTTATAAAACCTTGTGTGGTATTTTGAGCTGTAACCAACCAAGCATCAGCAGAGACTTATACTCAGAGACTTATTTTACATCTTGTAAAAAGGGGCATAATAGGACGCCTTTAAAGCTTTTCAGATATTACCTACCTATTTTGTTCAATATGAACAAGAGTTTCTTCTTTCCCTCGTGTTTGAGGACGGTTTCCTCCAGTTGAGGACAGCGGCAGCCCAGAGGATCTCTGGCATCCAAAACCTCCACGATCACATCAGACGCCTCAATCACCTGCACGACAATCAAATCCAAGGCAAAAATCACACTTGTAAATAAAAGCATCACACACATACACAGAGCCATATTATTCCCAATATGCAAGTGTTATGCTGCGTATCAGCTTATTAACGTACCTTGTTGAGTTCTTGGCATTTGAACGTTTTAGCGCTCTTCACTTTAACTATCGCTGCTCTTGCTTCTTTGATTTTCGCTGCCTGCAAATGAACAATAATATATCAGCAAGCGTCAGCAAGTTACATCTAGAACTCCTCCACTTTTCTTACCTTTTTAGCTTTCTTGGCTGCAGGCTCTTTTACCGAACTGCCTGCATCTTTGTCCTTTTTCCGCTTGGCAGCCTTTTCTTGCTGCTTCACGATCTTGTTTTGTTCTTTCAGAGTTTCAAGCTTTAAGAACAAGACGCACATGAGTTGAGTGTAAAACAACAGTGCGTCAAAGCCAGAATGTCAGATTTGAGTCTACAGCTAATTAGATTTTAAACAGTGATTTTATATACATGGAAATGGTGTTAGTAAATGAAGTAAAGGGATCTGCTTTAATGTTTAAAATAAGGTTTTTAAAATTAAATGAGAAAATATGGGTGAAGGCCTCACAGTGGCGCAGTGGGTAGCACGTTCGCCTCACAGCAAGAAGGTCGCTGGTTCGAGCCTCGGCTGGGTCAGTTGGCGTTTCTGTGTGGAGTTTGCATGTTCTCCCTGTGCTCCGGTTTCCCCCAGAAGTCCAAAGACATGCGCTATAGGTGAATTGGGTAAGCTAAATTGTCCGTAGTGTATGAGTGTGAATGGGTGTGTATGGATGTTTCCCAGAGATGGGTTGCGGCTGGAAGGGCATCCGCTGCGTAAAACATATGCTGGATAAGTTGGCGGTTCATTCCGCTGTGGCGACCCCAGATTAATAAAGGGACTAAGCCGAAATGAAAATGAATGAATGAATATGGGTGAAATAATGTACTGACATTCAATGTAACATTTATGTAAAACAAACTTTACATTACATTATATTAAATTATATAAAAAAAAAATAAGTGATCCTTATGGTTATACATTGTTATTTGTATACCAGTAGTATTTATTTGGGTGATGATTTGATTGAAAGTGTGCATATAGTACACAGAGGGGAAGTGAGGACTCTTATTTTGTTGTGGGTCTCAGTTGTTATTGTAGTGAACGGCCATGGCGGTCGTGAAATAAATCAGAGAAGTTTGAAGCTGTTGTGTTTTCCGTTGTAACAATCATACTAAATTATGCTATATTTTAAATATATAAATACTTTTGTTTGCAATTTTGCTAAGAACCCCTATTTTGTCATTGACCCATGTCCCAAATCTGTGACAGCCAGTTATTAAGCTGGATTTCCAGTGGTTTTGCCGTGTGTGTGTGTGTGTGTGTGTGTGTGTGGTGTTTGAATAATTATACCTCCTGTTTTCTCTGCTCGGCTTCTCGAAGCACTTCCTCTTTAAAAGGCGCGCTGTTTGGGACTCCAATATCTTTTTTGGCCTTTCGGCTTATGCCTTGCTTCTTTGCAGCTTTCTTTAATTTACGATTGTGCTCCCGAACCTGGAATAGCAGAAAGGGATGACAAAACAAGTTACAAGAGTTTTTCACAGTGGAAAGAAAGAGAGAGAGAGAGAGACAGTACTTTGAATTACAATTTGTAAATGATTTTGGAAAAAGAAAAACTAAAATGCTTTATTGAAGTTTTCCTTGTTTTTAGCAATTAAGGTTATTAAAACATTCATTCGTCAACTGTAATTGTTTGCATTTAATTATTGTAATCAGACTCAGAATAACTCTTAATATCAATAACTTAAAATTATTGATTTATCAGCTTCTATATCGATTTTCGGCTTCCAAATAGAAACTCTCATCAGAAGCAGTCCAAATTTTTTAAATTTAGGTCATCCATAACAAAATCATAGCAAAACAAACTACTGTTGAATATTCAGATTTAAATTAACTTATCTTCTTAAATATATATATTTTCAAATGCAATTTTATTCCTGTGATTCAAAGCAGAATTGATTCAGGATCATTTCTCTGTCTTTAATGCCACATGATTCTTCAGAAATAATTAGTGTGACCTCATTTGCTGCTTAATAAACATGTATTCTAATGCTACTACTACTACTACTAATAATAATAATAATAAAATAAATAAATGTCTTCATGGTCACCTTCAGTGGTTGTAACGTGTACTTACTTGCTAAGCATTTATTTCTAAAAAAAAATAAAATATGATAGTGAGCATATGCTGAATGTAGGATAGACATTCACAATATCATAACCACAACTGTAGTTAGATAATATTAGAGATTTTAATTACCTTTGACTCAACCTAGTAAATTGTAATGGTATGTCTGAATTAATTAGTCTCAACTTAAGTAACAATGATTGATTGATTTATTCCACATAGAAATCTGAGATAAGGCAAAATATATCAATAGGTGATATATTTTAATAAATAAATAGGTGTCCATAAATCAGGCATTGTTTGTATTTTATTATACACTTGTTTGCACATGGAAATTAAACAGTAGAATAAAATAAAAATACGTTCAGTCTTTCATGGTCCCCTATTAACCGGTTTAATTTCATATAAATGTCATTGAGAACCACTCAATATCCCATAAAACACAAGTTTGATTAATAAATTAGATGCAATTAATCACTTTGGTTCACTGAGGCATATTACCGAACATAATCGAAAAACTTGACCCACCCGGTCGTCAATGTGTAATTCGCACCCTGATTATAGCATGATTACATTATTTTATCGTACCAATTAATTACATAAACCTCCCAGACACACCATGGTAATACTGGGGTACTTTTTGATGCTATATCAAGCTGACAACAACCAGGCCAGTCCAGTTTAAGCTATAAAATGTAAACGAAGACTTGCTATATCTTACCTTCTTTTGTATTTTGTAGCGTTTAGCGCACGATAAGCGCTTGCTCGCCTTCTTCAACTCTACAAAACAGACACGTGTGAGTTACGTCAGCACACTTTACCTCATTTAACAGTGTTTTTACATCATTACAACAAGCGAAATAACCCCACATGATGATTTACGTTGTATAAACACGGTCTAAATGCGTAAATATAGATGTTTTTAGGATTAAACACTCACTCGGTCTCTTCATGTCTGTCGCTTCTCCAGCACGCGCTCACAGAACAGCAGCACGTGTCTCAACTCCTCACTTCCGCTTCCGTTCGTCGCGCCGCGCCGCGAAGGGTTAATTTTTTTCCTCTCGCTTTCTTAATAAATCAATCAGCCTCCGTGTTGAATGTGTGTCAGCCCTCAGACAGCTCTCAGAGACAGCTGATCAGACACGGACGGTAAGAAGGCGTGTGTACTGTCTGCCATGTCTGCTCTTCGTGCTGTAATAAAGCGCGAGCATCATCACGCAGTGTTGCATGGCCCAAATGTGTGCGTGTGTGTGTGTGTGAGTGTGAGTGAGTGTGTGTCTTTGTTTTTATCCGCCTGTGCTGATGCATGTCACACAGCTTGTGTCTGCAGACTCATAACGCTGCTACCTTCATCATCACCATCATCGTCATAATCGTAATAATAATCATCATCATTATAATGCAAATACAATGAGCTGCGCAAACACCGCTGAAGTGGCTGTGCATTGATTATCAGATAATATATGCTGCTTATCAGTTTCAGGCATTGTCTCATAGCTAATTACGCTGTAATTATTACCAGGTTGTGCAGAAGCGGAGTTTATTGACATTTGCTAGCTTATTTGGTGGTTTTATTTCTGCACATTGTTATTAAAACTGTGGACACCTTTTAATGGATGTTTAGACATATCAATTGTCATTAATTCTGTTCGTAAGCTGGTATTAAGGAGCATTACTGTACTTTAGCTTTACCCCATACTGCAACTAGGATACTGCAACACCAATAATAGCCTATTGATTGTATAATGTTGAATTAGTTGTATTAATACTGTGATTTGAAAATAGTTTACAAAAGCTGTAAGCAATTTTCATCAATATGGGTAGTTCTAACTATTCATGGGAATACTGTACAATATTTATTAGTAGAGAAAGTCCTTCAGTTAATAATATAATCTTCCTTGTGTTTACAGTTTTGAATTATACCATGTTACCATATATTTTTACCATTAACAGTTTTACTAATACAGTGTTATTATTTTTAGATGTACAAATTGATTTATTTTGCAGTGTTTTATAGTAAAAATATTTAAATATTTCAAATATATTCACTTCAGAAGCAAAATGACGTACTGTAAGATATGAAGAGCTGTTTTGTGAAAGAACAATATTGTATTAATAAGAAACATATTAATATATTAATGAGAAGAAATATACAGGGGTTGGATAATGAAACTGAAACAGTGGCTAATTTAGTGTTGGAGGTTTCGTGGCTAAATCTTGGGCTGTGGTCAATGTGAAACATGTATTGTTCTCTGATGAGTCCACCTTCACTGTCTTTCCCACATCTGAGAGAGTTACGGTGTGGAGAAGCCCCAAAGAAGTGTACCACCCAGACTGTTGCATGCCCAGAGTGAAACATGGGGTGGATAAGTGATGGTTTGGACTGCAATGTCATGGCATTCCCTAGCCCCAATACCTGTGCTAGATGGGCGCATCACTGCCAATGACTACTGAACCATTCTGGAGGACCATGTGCACCCAATGGGTAAAACATTGTATCCTGAAGGTGGTGCTGTGTATCAGGATGGTAATGCACCAATACACACAGCAAGACTGGTGACAGAGTGGTTTGATGAACATGAAAGTGAAATTGAACATCTCCCATGGCCTGCACAGTACCCAGAACTAAATATTATTGAGCCACTTTGAGATGTTTTGGAGGAGCGAGTCAGGAAACGTTTCCGTTCACCAGCATCACGTAGTGACCCGGCCACTGTTCTGCAAGAAGAATAGTTCAAAATCCCTCTGGCCACTGTGGAGGACTTGTATCTGTCATTCCCAAGAGTGATTGATGCTGTATTGGCCACAAATGGAGGCCCTACACCATAGTAATGATTTATTGTGGTCTAAAACCAGGTGTTTTAGTTTCATTGTCCAACCCTTTATATATATATATATATATGTTTCATGCCACGGATGCCCTTCAAGTCGCAACCCAGTACACCCATACACACTCATACACTACGGACAATTTAGTTATTTTTTTATTTTATTGTTAACCGCATAGTTGTAACCCCACCTTTGGTGAACTTGAAAATGATATATGACATTGCCTATGTATGATATATAGTTTGTCAAATTAAGTTAAGGTTTGGGGGAAAAAAAAGCAAATAACAAATCTCAAAGTCTTTTTTATCATAAAGCTCATTTATTTGCTTCTCGAGTAAATGTATCTTAGTTTAAGAATGTTTAGAATACAAAATATTTGTGACTACAATTTTATTTTTCTTTTGGTAACTTGTAATTATTACTTTAAAGTAGGGCTGCTTGATACTGGGATAGTATGTGATATGCAATATTGTTGTTGAGTATTGCGTTACCGATATTTCATTCATTCATTCATTTTTTTTTTCGGCTTAGTCCTTTTATTAATCTGGTGTCGCCACAGCGGAATGAACCACCAACTTATCCAGCATATGTTTTACGCAGCGGATGCCCTTCCAGCTGCAACCCATCACTGGGAAACATCCACTCACACTCATTCACACACATACACTACAGACAATTTAGTCTACCCAATTCACCTGTACCGCATGTCTTTGGACTTGTGGGGGAAACCGGAGCACCCGGAGGAAACCCACGCCAACACAGGGAGAACATGCAAACTCTACACAGAAACGCCAACTGACCCAGATGAGTCTCGAACCAGCGACCTTTTTGCTGTGAGGCAATTGTGCTACCCACTGCGCCACTGTGCAGCCCCGATATTTCTTATGATATAACATTTCCTTAGAAAAATGCTAATAATAAAATAAATAATAATTAAAAAAATTATTAGCTGTTTTTAAATAATTTATGTAATGATATTAAAATATACAGGGGGCCTCACAGTGGCGCAGTGGGTAGCACATTCGCCTCACAGCAAGAAGGTCGCTGGTTCGAGCCTCGGCTGGGTCAGTTGGCGTTTCTGTGTGGAGTTTGCATGTTCTCCCCGTGTTGGCGTGGGTTTCCTCCGGGTGCTCCGGTTTCCCCCACAAGCCCAAAGACATGCGGTATAGGTGAATTGGGTAAACTAAATTGTCCGTAGTGTATGAGTGTGAATGGGTGTGTATGGATGTTTCCCAGAGATGGGTTGCAGCTGGAAGGGCATCCGCTGTGTAAAACATATGCTGCATAAGTTGGTGGTTAAGGGACTTACTCGACTACTCTTTTGGATTGCCCTGTATGAAACTGTTCGCTCCTGTGTTTGACCTTTGCCTGCCTGACCATTCTCTGTTTAAATAATTACGCTGCATTTGGATCCCCACTCCGTTGTCAGAACCGTATGTTACAGCAATCTACAGTAGTCAGGGACTAAGCCGAAATGAAAATGAATGAATGAATGAAATATACAGGTAGAAAATATTCTTCAGATCTAATTTAATTCACATTCAGACTTACATACTGTGTCAAGGTCCAAACATATAGTCTGTAAAAAGCTATGAATGAGTGAAAACCTCCGCAGATATTCTGACTCTGATTGGCTGTTGTCATTTTCTTCTCTCGTCTCGACTCCGCCCATTAGTGTTTATTTTCAGCTCTGGGTTCAAGTTTGGACCTCTCCAGCTAATAGCAGAACAGCAACTACTGGGGAGGCAGGGCTTAAGATAGTAAAGCCCTATCTGATTGGTCAAATTTAGATAAACAACCAATTCCTAAAATAAATATAATTTATCACACAATATGTATAATGCATATACTATTATCACGACACCGATAATTTAGCTATATATTGTGCAGCCCTACTTTAAAGTGCTATTCCTGCCTCTTAAAACTAGTTTTGTTGCTATAAATCAATGTATCTAGGTTAATTTAGTAATATTAAATACATTTATTTAAATGTAGTGCCATGTTTTGCTGGAATTATTGGTTACCTCAGTAAATGTAAATGAGTAGCACATGGATCTATCAGATGCCACTAATTCTGTTAGTACTCGATAGATAAATTAAATATTTAATTAGTAAACCGGGGCCTCACGGTGGCGCAGTGGGTAGCAAGTTCGCCTCACAGCAAGAAGGTCGCTGGTTCGAGCCTCGGCTGGGTCAGTTGGCGTTTCTGTGTGGAGTTTGCATGTTCTCCCCGTCTTGGCGTGGGTTTCCTCCGGGTGCTCCGGTTTCCCCCACAAGTCCAAAGACATGCAGTATAGGTGAATTGGGTAAGCTAAATTGTCCGTAGTGTATTTGTGTGAATGAGAGTGTGTGGATGTTTCCCAGTGATGGGTTGCAGCTGAAAGGGCATCCGCTGCGTAAAACATATGCTGGATAAGTTGGCGGTTCATTCCGCTGTGGCGACCCCAGATTAATAAAGGGATTAAGCCGAAATGAAAATGAATGAATGAATGAATTAGTAAACCGGCGGCACAGTGGTTAGCACTGTCGCCTCACAGCAAGAAGGTTGCTAGTTTGAGCCCCGGCTGGGCCAGTTGCCGTTTCTGTGTGGAGTTTGCATGTTCTCCCCGTGTTCGCACGGGTTTCCTCCGGGTGCTCAGGTTTCCTCCACATTCCAAAGACATGTGGTATAGGTGAATTGAATAAACTAAATTGGCCGTAGTTTATGTGTGTGAATGTGAGAGTGTATGGGTGTTTCCCTGTACTGGGTTGCAGCTGGAAGGGCATCCGCTGTGTAATACATATGCTGGATAAGTTGGCGGTTCATTCCGCTGTGGCGACCCCTGATGAATAAATGGACTAAGCTGAAGTAAAATGAATGAATGAATGAGTAAACCTTTTGCTCTGAAAATTAGCTTCAGTTTTACTGAATACTAACAATTTATTATGTTATTGTTTTTTAAATGTAAAGGCTCTTATGATGGGCTCAAAGCGCCGGAGAGCCACTTCTCCGTCCAGCAGTGTTAGTGGAGGAGATTTCGAGGACAGCCAATCCACATCCATATCTTCAACCAGTCGGAAGAGAAGAAGAATCGCAAACATCCCCACCGTTGACCCCGTGAGTTTCGTTCATCATAATGGACTCTTCCTAATGTTTATGAAATATAACAGTATTTATTTTGAATTCATCATTAATTCAATTCCTCTTTATTTCTATGGTGCTTTTTACAATCTAGATTTTGTCAAAGCAGCTTAACACAGATGAAGCATACAGAATAAAAGCCATAATACAGTGGAAC
The DNA here is from genome assembly GCA_903798125.1 of Danio choprae. NCBI lineage: Eukaryota > Metazoa > Chordata > Actinopteri > Cypriniformes > Danionidae > Danio > Danio choprae. The sequence continues at coordinate 1,780,222 of CAIGQW010055047.1, read as the reverse complement.
ATTCCAGCAATTCAGGCACAGATGAGAGTAGTGTATAATGCTGGTGTAGTTCTAGTTCATTTAAAACTGCTTTAGTTCAGTTAAGTATAAATGTCCCTGTTGAAGTACAGTTCAGTTTAATTGAGATCTGTGTAATTAGTGAGCAATTTTTAGTGCAAATCATTGTTTAACAGTTGAGATGCTCTTCATAATCTATAATAAGAGGATTGGTGTTTACTGGTGCGAGGGTGGGATGAAACGGTCGCTGACATGAGATCCACCAATAGCAAACCTTAGCAAATCCAATCAAGTCTCGTCCTTCATTAATTTAGTTTAAAATGAAACCAGAGAATGAAGTAAAAAGTTTAATTTCATGGTAACTTCAATAACTAAATAACTGCATATTAACATTAGTCTGTCGTAATTATACAGAATTACTATTCCTACCGTATATGGGCTGGTCTGTTTGAGACTCGTAGTTTTACATGGTCATCTTCTAAACAACCCTTGCGAGCACGGATAAACATTGGTGAGATCTCTTTTCTCTTCAAGGGTGAGATACAGCTCTTCACTGGAACAGAACAGTACATTCACACAGAGCACACAGAACCTGAACTGAAATAAATACAAAATAAAACAGAGCAAAAAAAGTCACTAGCCAAAAATACATTGTATGAGTCCAAATCGTCGATTTTCATTTCATGTCAAAAACCATTAATAGAATATTAAGTAAAGATCACGTTCAATAAATATCTTTTCATAAATATCTACAAATTAAATAGTTGATCAGCGATATGCATATTTGTTTTGCTTTATTCACAAAAAACAGCATGTACTTACATCATTCATTCATTCATTTTCTTTTCGGCTTAGTCCATTTATTAATCTGGGGTCGCCACAGCGGAATGAACCGTCAACTTATCCAGCATATGTTTTTATGCAGCGGATGCCCTTCCAGCTGGAACCCATCACTGGGAAGCATCCATACACACTCATTCACACTCATACACTATGGGCAATTTAGCTTACCCAATTCACCTATAGCGCATGTCTTTGGACTTGTGGGGGAAACCGGAGCACCCGGAGGAAACCCACGCCAACACAGGGAGAACATGCAAACTCCACACAGAAATGCCAACTGACCCAGCCGGGGCTCGAACCAGCGACCTTCTTGCTGTGAGGCGATTGTGCTACCCACTGTGCCACCGTGAGGCCCATTACTTACATCATTATACAACAAAATAACTTCACATTCCTTAACAAGAAGGATTAAATGAGAAAAGACCCATTCAATGTTTAGCTTTTCTAGTTTTAGACTTAGAAATCTCTTTTATATACATTTTAATCTTGTTTTTTAGCACCATGAAGAGAGGTTTGCTTTTTCAGAATTGCATTTCTGTATGTAAAGATTTACATTCATTCATTTTCTTTTTGGCTTAGTCCCTTTATTAATCTGGGGTCGCCACAGCGGAATGAACCGCCAACTTATCCAGCATATGTTTTTATGCAGCGGATGCCCTTCCAGTTGCAACCCATCACTGGGAAACATCCATACACACTCATTCACACTCATACACTACGGACAATTTAGCTTACCCAATTCACCTATACCGCATGTCTTTGGAACTGTGGGGGAAACCGGAGCACCCGGAGGAAACCCACGCAAACACAGGGAGAACATGCAAACTCCACACAGAAATGCCAACTGACCCAGCCGGGGCTTGAACCAGCGACCTTCTTGCTGTGAGGCGATTGTGCTACCCACTGCGCCACCGTGCAGCCCCAAGATTTACATAATAATAGAATAAAGTTTATAATAAAACCAGCATCTTTTAAAGAGCGATCCTTAACATAATCACCCATAATCACGTATTTATAAGATAAGTGATATGCATTGCTAAAAACATAAAGGTGATTTTCTCAGTATTTAGATTTTTTGGACTCTCAGATTCTGTTTCAGCCAAATATCGTAATTTTCTGACAAACCATACATCAATTGAAGTCGTATTAATTGAAATGGTACCCTTTATGAGTGGTTTTCAAAAGTATTCACCCTCCTGTGTTTTTTTTATTTATTCAAATATTTCCCAAATGATGTTTAGCAGATTCAGGGATTTTTCACAGTATTTCCTGTAATATTTTTTCTTCTGGAGAAAGTCTTATTTGTTTTATTTCGGCTAAAATAAAAGCAGTTTTTAATTTTTATAAAAGGTCAATATTATTAGCCCCCTTAAGCAATATTTCAATTGTCTACAGAACGAACCATCATTATACAATGACTTGCCTAGTTAACCTAGTTAAGCCTTTAAATGTCACTTAAAGCTGAATACTAGTATCTTATAAATATCTAGTCAAATATTATGTGCTGTCATCATGGCAAAGATAAGTATCAGTTATTAGAGATGAGTTATTCAAACTATTATGTTTAGAAATGTGTTGGAAAAATCTTGTTTTCGTTAAACAGAAATTGGGGGAAAATATATATATAGGGGGGCTAATAATTCTGACTTCAACTGTTTGTATATTTTTAATTGACCAATGCTCTCACAGATCACTCCACATCATATATAGGAAGATGCAGCAATGTTGAGTGTTCTTGTGTGCCGCTGTACGTCTTTTCCTGGCAGATTGCGGTGTGTCATGAGTTGTACAACACTATCAGAGACTATAAGGATGACCAGGGCCGGATGCTGTGTGAACTCTTCATCAGAGCACCAAAGAGAAGGTCAGTCACATGTTACAGATCTAACCAGCTACACTGAAAAACAAATGATTCATTGGATTTACTACATTTTTTTAAGGTAAGTGGTTGCAAGCAATTTATATGGGCTGAATTTAAACAAACACATTAAATTTAGTAATGTTCAACTTAGGTGACAGGGTGGCTCAGTGGTTAGCACTGTCCCCTCACAACAAGAAGGTCGCTGGTTCGAGTCCCGGCTGGGCCAGTTGGCATTTCTGTGTGAAGTTTGCATGTTTTCCCCATGTTGGCGTGGGTTTCCTCCTGGTGCTCCCCCACAAGTCCAAAGACATGCGCTATAGGTGAATTGAACAAACTAAATTGGCCGTAGATTATGAGTGTGAATGAGTGTGTATGGATGTTTCCTAGTACTGGGTTGCAACTGAAAGGGCATCCGCTGCGTAAAACATATGCTGGATAAATTGGCGGTTCATTCCGCTGTGGCGACCCCTGATGAATAAAGGTACTAAGCCGAAGGAAAATGAATGAATGAATGAATGAATGAATGAATGAATGAATGTTCAACTTAATGTGCTTGTCTAAATTCAGCCCATATAAATTGTTTGCAACCACTTACCTTAATGAAATGTAGTAAATCCAATGAATCACTTTCTTTTCAGTGTATACAGATTGGCCCATATTATTCTATTTAAAAGACTAATGTTGCTGTGAATGTTGTACAATAGGTTCAGATCTACCAAGGTCAAAAACAAAAAACCATATTCTTATAATATACACAGCATTACTTCTTAGCAGTCGCTCCAGGCTCTTGTGGAAGACAAAATCAGATTTTTGTGACTAAAATGACACTTTCTTCAAATTTCCTACAATATTTATGGCGTTTCTTTTGTTGTTTTGCTGTGAAAATATACACAAATGTACCCAACTTGGGCCCTATCATACACCCGGGGCAATGTGCTGCCAGGCTGTTTAAATAGCAAATGCATTTGCACCCATTTGTTGGCCCATAAGTGTGCTGGTCTAAAAAGGTGATGTGTTAAGGCTCATTGCTGGTGTGTTGCTATTTTGAGGCAACTGAAATACAGTAGTCAACATTTGAAGTGGATCAAAAATGTTTTTCAAAAGGGTCCTAAGACAAGAATGGGTGTTGTTCAATAGTTTTAGGACAAATTTGATGAAAACCTTTAAACAACTTTAAACGTTGACTACTGTAGATTGCTGTAACATACAGTTCTGACAACGGAGTGGGGATCCAAATGCAGCGTATTTATTTAAACAGAGAATGGTCAGGCAGGCAGAGGTCGAACACAGGAGCGAACAGTTTCATACAGGGCAATCCAAAAAAGTAGTCGAGTAACAGACAAAGAGATCGGTTCAGGCGGCTAACAGCGAAAATCAATAAACAAAGCAAGGGTCTGGAAACACGGCACGGAAAACACAACAAGGAAAACACTTCGTGATGCTACAGGTAAAACAAGACTCAGCACTGTGTGTGTGCAAGTGTGGTGTATAAATAGTCCAGGATAACAGTCATTGATGAGTCACCAGCTGTGTGTGTAATCAGTGGGAATGAGGAACTGGTGTGTGCGAGGTGCATGGTGGGAGTTGTAGTTCGTTAACATGGCAGAATTGTAGTCGCTAGATCACTGGGGATCGTAACAGATGCACTATTGACCAACTAAAATCTGCTCCAAAGTCAATAGTTTTTTTCATTTGTTTTTAAAGTCGGTCCAAAACGTGTAGTATACTCATTGCTTATTACACACACAGGGATGCAGCACACGAATATGTTTAAATATGAAAAATTAAAGGATTAAATACAAATTAAAACAATTTCTTCCAACAGGAATCAGCCAGATTACTATGACGTGGTGTCGCAGCCCATTGACATGATGAAGATCCAGCAGAAGCTGAAGATGGAGGAGTATGACGATGTTGAGCAGCTCACAAACGACTTTCAGCTCTTATTCAATAATGCCAAGACATACTACAAAGTACGTATCACTATCTCACACTACAATTCAAAGTTTGGAGGTATTACAAGTCTCTTTATGCTCACCAAGGCTAATTCTGTAACATTATTACAATTTAAAAGTTGTTTGCTTTAATATTTTTCTAGCATGTAATTTATTCATTTGCAGTCAGTTGAATTTTTAGCATCACTACTGTGGTCTTCGGTGTCACATGATCTGCTTGGTTAGTTGATAATAAATAATGGTTCATATAATACAGAAAAAATTGGGACAGTATAGAAAACACAAATAAAAAAGAAAGTAGTGATTTCTTAATTTCACTTTGATTGTATTTCATTACAGACAACACAACAAACATTATTTAATGTGTTCCTCATGATAATAAAGAAACACTTATTCCAATTTTGGTTCTTGCAACACATTTAAAAAAAAGTTGTAACAGTAAAGCATTTACCACTTAGTAATGCTGCCATTCCTTTTCACAACACTAAAAAGACGTTTAGGGACTGAAGACACCAAGTGATGAAGTGTTTCAGGTGTAATTTTGTCCCATTCTTCCTGCAAACAAGTCTTAAGGTGGGCAACAGTACAGGTTCTTGGTTGTTGCATTTTGTGCTTCAAAATGTGCTACAGATTCTTTATTGGAGATAGGTCAGGATTGCAGACAGGCCAGTCAAGTACCTGTATCCTCTTCCTCCTCAGCCAGTACTTTGTAATGTGTGCAGAATGTGGTTTTGCATTGTATTGTTGAAATATGCATGGGTGTCCCTGGAAAAGAAGGCAGCATATTGTGCTATAAAATCTCGATGTACTTTTCAGCATTAATGGTGCATCACAGAAGAGCAAGTTACCTTTGCTAAGGGCACTGACACAACTCTATACAATGACAGACCCTGGCTTTTGGACTTGTTGCTGGTAACGGTCTGGGTGATCCTTTTCTTCTTTGGTCTGGAGCACAGTGTTCATTTGTCCCAAAAAATACCTGAAATACTGATTCATCTGACCACAGTACATGTTTCCACTGTGTGATGGTGCATCCCAGATGCCTCCGAGCCCAGACAAGTCAACAGTGCCATACTGTTTTTCTGAATGAACCGCCAACTTATTCAGCATATGTTTTATGCAGCGGATGCCCTTCCAGCCGCAACCCATCTCTGGGAAACATCCATACACACTCACTCATTCACACCCAGCCGGGGCTCGAACCAGCGACCTTCTTGCTGTAAGGCGATTGTGCTACCCACTATGTCACCGTGCTGCCCCATATATATATATATTTATTTATTTTTTTTATGATTGTTTGATAGAAGATAGATAGAATGGAATTCAAAATAACAGCATGTATTTTAAATATAAATCATTTGTAATATTATAAATGTCTTTGCTGCCACACTTGAGTGTAATGCATCGGTTCATGTTGAATAATGTATTCAAAATGTGGATTTCTTAGACATATTAGGTAGCCAAAATGGATTTCTACATTTGAATATGAATTAGAAATGTTTCTTGGGCATGAAATCAGATTTTTAAATTGAGAACTGAATTGTTATGTGATACTAAAGACACCAGCGCCATCACAATATCACCGTCATACCTGTATTTTTGATCAAATGAATAAATGAATCAAAATAATTTTTATTTGGTGAGCAAAAGGTAGGAAAACATAGTTAGCTGGTAAAATAGATTTATGTTTTGTTTTAATTCTTGTACCATTTAATTATCTAATACTGTATTATGAGGATATGAGATTGAAATATTGTTGTTTAAAGTATGAATTATTGATGTTCCTTTTTTAGATATCTACTAAATAAATAAATATAAATTAAAAATAAAACCTGAAACCTCTTTTTTGTTGTTGTTGTGCAGCCAGAAACTCCAGAATACAGAGCAGCTTGTAAACTGTGGGATCTGTATATTCGGACCAAAAACGAGTTTGTGCAGCGAGGAGACTATGATGAAGATGACGATGATGACGACCCACAAGAGAACCCCGGAGGAGCCACAGAGGAAGAGGTCAGACCACATACACAACTTCTCAGTCAAACACGGCACGTCAGATGTGTTGGTTACACTTCTGGTTTGAGGAAAATAATGTCACCTCATTGTACCCAATTTTTAAAACAGAAAAATGCGGATACAAATGTGGCTTGTTTTGTATTTACAGTCTGTGTCAAGCCTTAAGGAAGTTCTTGGGATGCTCCTGGATGCTGTGTTGACCTACACTGAACACGGCCGGCTTATTAGCGAACTTTTCCAGAGACTTCCCTCTAAAATGGTAGCTTTTCAGTTTCATTTATGCACATACACAAACATATCATTACTATATATGAATAAATATTGGTCCTTTTCCAGCAATATCCAGATTATTATGCTATTATTAAAGAACCAATCGATCTGAAGAGCATTGCACACCGAATACAGGTATTATGATCATATTATTTTACAGCATAATATACAGTATCACTATTCATCACTGATCTACACCAAATCTATGTCTTTTTTTCTAGATGTGCTACTATAAAAGTGTAAACCACATGGCTAAAGACATTGACTTGTTAGCCAAAAATGCCAAAACCTACAATGAACCTGGATCACAAGTGTTTAAAGTAACGTGTCACTGACATTTCTATATACGATTTATATAATGACTAGACTTCCACTGTTTAGCTTAGTTGTAATTTATATAATGCTAAATGTTGTATGCTTATAAATATAATTTAAACATGAATTTCCAGGATGCGAACACAATCAAAAAGGTCTTTGCGCAGAAAAAACTGGAGCTCGAACATTCTGAGCCTATTAAAAGCAGCATCAGGATCAGGTAAGTGTTATTAAGCATGTTATATTATATTATATTATATTATATTATATTATATTATATTATATTATATTATATTATATTATATTAGTTGTCAGGATCAGGGAAAGTTAAGTTACTTTACCAAAACACAGTTTTGTCATAGTAAGATCTGTTATTTATAATAATAATAATAATAATAATATATAAATATATTAAATTTATATATAATATAAAATATAATATAATATGTTAAGATATGATATAATAGGATTCAATACGATATGACGGGATACAATACGATAGGATACAATATAATAGAATACGATACGATAGGATACGATACAATAGGATATGATAGGATAGAATACGATACGATAGAATACAATGCGATACGATATGATATGATACGATAGGATACAATACAATAGGATACAATACAATACGATAGGATACAATGCGATACGATAGGATTCAATACGATACGATAGGATTCAATACGTTAGGATAGCATACAATACGATATGATACGATACAAAATGATACGATTGGATACAATGCGATACGATAGGATTCAATATGTTAGGATAGGATACAATACGATATGATACGATACAATACAATACGATAGGATACAATACGATACAATAGGATTCAATATGTTAGGATAGGATACAATACGATATGATATGATAGGATACAATACAATGCAATGTAATGTATTGTTATGTTATGTAATATAATTTCTTAAATATCGTTTTTAAATTGCTATTTGTTTTACAGTTGATTTTAGCAATATAATATACGATACAATACAATACGATAGCATACAATACGATATAATGTAATGTAATATAATCTCTTAAATATAGTTATTAAATTGCAATGTGTTTTACAATGGATTTTGCCAATATAATATTTGCACTGTGTCAACATAATTTGAATAATAATACATATGCATAAGCTATTTATTTCTAAAAGAGCATACACATTTATAATATGTAAAATATCACACATGTTCTTGTTTTCTGTGGTGTTTGTGAACAGGAACAGAAGGTTTGCACAGGGAGACAGACTCTCCTGCATCACTACAGCTTTACAGTACGGCTCAGAGAGTGAAGAGGACGCCATACTGACCGGTACCTCATGCATAATAGTACCTGAATAAAATAGTGCCATTTAAAACAGTGACACCAGTGGAGATTAAAATGAGAGAATGATTCATGAAGATTTTTGTTTATGAATTTTAGTTGCGTCTCTGCTAGCAGAACAGTGTTTTACAAAATAACCAAGACACTTTAACAAAAACCTTTCATTTTGGGAATAGCAATGGTTTTAGCGTGAAGAAAGATTACAATCACCAATAAATAAACCAATAACTAAGGCTCTGAAAAAAGTTGTTTACGCTGCCTGACTAAAGTCTTGTCGTCGATCCCAGTTGTAAGAGCAACAATTAATAACTTGACTTCTAGTTGATCATTTGGAAAAGTGGCAGAAGGTAGATTTTTCTGATGAATCATCTGTTGAACTGCATCCCAATCATCACAAATACTGCAGAAGACCTATTGGAACCCGCATGGACCCAAGATTCTCACAGAAATCAGTCAAGTTTGGTGAAGGAAAAATCATGGTTTGGGGTTGCATTCAGTATGGGGGCTTGCGAGAGATCTGCAGAGTGGATGGCAACATCAACAGCCTGAGGTATCAAGACATTTGTGCTGCCCATTACATTACAAACCACAGGAGAGGGCAAATTCTCCAGCAGGATAGCACTTCTTCTCACACTTCAGCCTCCACATCAAAGCTCCTGAAAGCAAAGAAGGTCAATGTGCTCCAGGATTGGCCAGCCCAGTCACCAGACATGAACATTATTGAGCATGTCTGGGGTAAGATGAAGGAGGAGGCATTGAAGATGAATCTGAAGTATCTTGATGAACTCTGGGAGTCCTGCAAGACCGCTTTCTTTGCAATCCCAGATGACTTTATTAATAAGTGATTTGAGTCATTGCAGAGATGTATGGATGCAGTCCTCCAAGCTCATGGGGGTCATACAAAATATTCATTCTTTTCCACTGCACCATGACTTTATATTCTATACTGTACATTATTTCTGTTACTTTTGTCTAAGCAAAGTCAGACCTTACTGTCCTGATTAAATAATTAAATATCAAGGCATGATCATATTTTATTTTGGTCAAATAAGCGTAATCTAGAGGCCTTTGCCTTTCATATAAGCCACTTCTGATACCAAATGGTCAACTAGAAGTCAAGTTGTTATTTGCTGTTCCTAAAACATGGATAGGCGACAAGACTTTTGTCAGGTAGTGTACATCTGATATTTCCATGCACCAAGACAAGTATAATTGCCAGTCCTCCGAGACGTTCATTGATCCTCAGAACACAAATGAAAATATTTTAGATGAAATGCGAGAGCTCCCTCATCCTCCATAGACAGCAGCGGTCCTGATACGTTTAAAGTCCATAAAAAGTAAAAACTTTTAATGTCACTTCAGTGGTTCAACTGTAATCATACGAAGCTCCAAGAACACTTTTATGCACCAAAAAACAGCAAAAACAACTTCATCAGATCATGGTGCGCGTTTACTATGGGCAATACAACATTTTTGTGTTGCGCTGCTAATTTTAGTGCCAATACTTCACAGTCTCCATAGTAAATGTGCACAGTGACCAGATGTGGAAGAAAAGAAATTGGCGACGAATGTTTCCCAGTGATGGGTTGCAGCTGGAAGGGCATTCGCTATGTAAAACATAAGCTGGATAAGTTGGTGGTTCATTCCGCTGATGAATAAAGGGACTATGCCGAAGGAAAATGAATAAATTCATTCATTCATTCATTTTCATTTCGGCTTAATCCCTTTATTAATCTGGGGTCGCCACAGCGGAATGAACCGCCAACTTATCCAGCATATGTTTTACGCAGCGGATGCCCTTCCAGCTGCAACCCATCTCTGGGAAACATCCATACACAACCATTCACACTCATACACTACGGACAATTTAGCCTACCCAATTCACCTATACCGCATGTCTTTGGACTTGTGGGGGAAACCGGAGCACCCGGAGGAAACCCACGCCAACACAGAGAGAACATGCAAACTCCACACAGAAACGCCAACTGACCCAGCTGAGGCTCGAACCAGCGATCAGCGACCTTCTTGCTGTGAGGTGAACGTGCTACCCACTGCGCCACTGTGAGGCCAAATGAATGAATAAATGTGAACAGTTTTTTTTGTCGCACAAAAGTGTTCTAGGAGCTTCGTATTATTGCAGTTGAACATCTGAAGAGTTCAGGTGTAAAAACCTCTTAGTGCCGTCTGAATTTTCCTCCTAAAATTAGCATTTTTCTTAGCCTCCTATATCTATTTTTAGTTATTTCATGTTAAACGCAATGAAAATAACCTTTTCTTTGCCATTAAAGTAAAATTACTGAACCTACACCTAGAAGCCTGAGAAAATTGCATAGTATAGAAGAACATTTTAGATGCCACTTAGAGGCTTTTGCATCTGACCTCTTCATGTTTTGACAGTTTTTGGTTTATTTTCTGAAACTATCAGGCCATTGTTGTCTATGGAGGATGAGGGAGCTCTCAGATTTCATCTAAAATACATACAGTGCTCAGCATATATGAGTACACCCCTCACGCCCCTAATATTTTCTATAGGAAGCTACAATATTATATTTGTGCATATACATTAGATTAGTCAGTACTGAAGCCAAATCTGGAGCTAATCTAACAAAATAACTTATGATAACGGTCCAAAATTAGTACAAGCAAATTTATACGTTAGAGAAAAATATGAAATAAAACATTTAAAAAGAGCAAAAATCAAGAGAAACAAAAAAAATATAAAATTTTGCTGAAATGTTGTAGTTTGTCTTATTTTTGCAATATTTTGCATACATTAATTGTATTATCTTTCCATTTCTAAAGATGTTCGGTGACTAAAATATTATTTTAATAAATATATCTGTTTAATAAATCTGTTTTGTTTAAATGCACCGATATTTATGACCCATATTTACTGAGAAATGAATAAAAATATTCATTTTCAAAATGGGGTGTACTCATATATGCTGAGCACTGTATATGAATAATAATGTGATATATGAATAATATATGTTAATTGATGGTTTGAAGATGAACCAAGATGTTTGGTTATGAAACGACATGACGGTGAGAGCATTTAATAACAGAATTTAGTTTTATATGAGTTTTATACGCTACAATAAGAAAATACAAATATTTAAGAATATTTCCCAAACGCTACCTAATAAAGTGTCCAGTGTGTGTAAACTATTGACTGTGTAATCCACGTTTCCTAAGGCTCTGTTCATTACGATGAGGTCGAATCAGAGGCCGAGAGCATCCACTCCAGCATGGACATGAGTAACCCAATCTTCCAGATGTATGAGGCGGTGCGGGGCGTCAGGAACAGTCAGGGGCAGCTCCTGGCCGAGCCCTTTTTCCAGCTGCCGTCCCGGAAAGACTATCCCGACTACTTCCAGCAGATCAGCCATCCAGTCTCGCTCCAGCAGATACGGTACAGTCAGACCACAATGTCAATGCAGTCATTCATTTTTCTTCGGCTTAGTCCCTTATTTATCAGCAGAATGAACCGGCATATTCCGGCATATGTTTTATGCAGCGGATGCCCTTCTAGCTGCAACCCAGTACTGGGAAACACCCATACACACTCACATTTTCACACACACTCATACATTATGGCCAATTTTGTTTACCCAATTCACCTATAGCGCATGTGTTTGGACTGTGGGGGAAACCGGAGCACCCGGAGGAAACCCACACCAACACGGGGAGAACATGCAAACTGCACACAGAAATGCCAACTGGCCCATCCGGGACTCGAACCAGCGACCTTCTTGCTGTGAGGCAACAGTGCTAACTATTATATAGCACTATTAAAAGCACTATTAAACACAACCAAAGGTTGACCAATGTGCCGCACAATACAAATCACAAAAAGAAAGACTTAAATTATAGCTAAAACGAACAATTCTCACTGATAAAATGATTTAAAAGCAGACAGAGATGATATAGATCTAATACAAAGGGGCAGAGCATTCCCCAATCTAGGACCAGCTACTGCAAAAGAACGGTCACCCCTGCATTTCAGCCTTGACTTAGGGGTGCACAATAATCTCTGGTTTGATGTCCGAAGAGACCGACACTCAGTCAACAGATCTGACAGATAAGAAGGTGCCAAGCCATTTAATGATTTAAAGTTTTAAATGTGTACAGGCAACCAGTGCAAAGAGCGTAAGACTGGTGTGATGTGGTCATGTCGTTTTGTCTAGCAGCAGCATTTTGAACTAACTGACAGTGGTGCATCTTCTTCAACAGCTGCATGTCCATTGTCGGGCCAGTGCGAGCCAGGGCTTTTATCAGGCTGGGCCAATACCCCGGGAGCTTGAGCAGTGAGGCCGAAATCATGTCGCATTTCCACAGTCGGGCCAATAGCTTGCAGCGCAGCACGCAAACCCCGCCCCCAGAACGCCCTCTGAATCAAATGTCACACAACCCGGCCAGTTCACCGGGAAGAAGAAAGTCAAATCAGAATCAGACTGATAAAGCACAGCATCGCATCATCACGAAACAATTAAAATGGAGACACCCGAATCAAACAAATTACACGTTACTGTACATAATTACATTATATGTATATACGCATGTTTTTTCAATCATTATAATTGTGTACTCGCCAACTGACTGTTGGCATCAAGGAAGCTCTGAGGAAGCGCCGCTTGCTTTGGCCCGATCAGACCCTGGAAGTGACTGTGGAAACGCGCCCTGGCTCACACTGGCACTCTTGCTTTAAGCACAACAGTGGAAACGCGGCTATTCTGAACATACAGTGCCTATAGAAAATCATCATAGTCTGTGTAAATCTATACCTTTTACTCACATTACAGCCTTGCTTTCAAAAGGGTTTTGGGATGAAGGCTACAAAAACATTTCAAAAGTTATTTGGAATGTGACTTGATTTAATAATAATAATTCGTTACATTTATATAGCGCTTTTCTGGACACTCAAAGCGCTTTACACATTGGGGGGAACCTCCTCATCCACCACCAGTGTGCAGCATCCACCTGGATGACGCGACAGCAGCCATATTGCGCCAGACCGCACACCACACACCAGCTGATTGGTGGAGAGGAGACAGGGTAATAAAGCCATTTATGATATGGGGATGGTTAGGAGGCCATGATGGACAGAGGCCAGTGGGCAAATTTGGCCAGGATGCCTGGGTTAAACCGCTACTCTTTTTCAAAGGACATCCTGGGATTTTTAATGACCACAGAGAGTCAGGACCTCAGTTTAACGTCTCATCCGAAAGACGGATTTAAGGATGTAGCACAAGCTAAGTCACTTTTCTCAAAGGGGTATGATGGTTTTTCTATAAGCTCTGTATGATGACAGACTTGATCTTAATTTTTTTTCTCCAGGAGTAAGATGAAGAATAATGAGTATGAAAGTGTGGAGCAGATCGACACGGACCTCAACCGGATGTTCGAGAACGCCAAACGCTACAACGTTCCCAGTTCTAAAATCTACAAACGCGTGCTGAAGTTGCAGCACATATTGCAGGTAAAATAAATACCTGGTTATGAATGATTGTGAATGTGTTATTCCTTCACTGAACAGTAAATGATGATTACATACAGTTGAAGTCAGTATTATTAGCCTCCCTGTATATTTTCATTCATTCATTTTCTTTTCGGCTTAGTCCCTTTATTAATCAGGGGTCACCACAGCAGAATGAACCGCCAACTTATCCAGCATATGTTTTACGCAGCGGATGCCCTTCCAGCTGCAACCCATCATTGGGAAACACCCATACACACTCATTCACACACATACACTACGAACAATTTAGCTTACTCAATTCACCTATAATGCATGTGTTTGGACTGGGGGAAACCGGAGCACCCGGAGGAAACCCACGCCAACACGGGGAGAACATGCAAACTCCACACAGAAATGCCAACTGACCCAGCCGAGGCTCGAACCAGCGACCTTCTTGCTGTGAGGCAACAGCGATACCCACTGCACCACCACGCCACCCCCTGTATATTTTTTGCCACAATTTCTGTTTAACGTAAAGAAGATTTGTTTTTCAACACATTTCTAAACATAATAGTTTTAATAACTCATTTCTAATAACTGATTTCTTTTATCTTTGCCATGATGACAGCACATAATATTTTTTGTTTGTGTGTATGTGTGTTCAGATGAAGAGGAAAGAGCTGACGAGGAGAGATGATGAAGATGGCGACAGTATGCTCTCATCTACTCTGTCTGACGGCGGCAGCACCAAGCGCAAAAGGTATATTTATGTCATAAGGAAACTATATTTACATGTACAACAAATGGAGGATAAAAGAAGCCCTACAAATGACCAGAGAGCTGCATTATATAGATGCCATGACAAGTCTTAGTTTAGTGGGTTTTTTTTGGTTGTTTGTTGTCTCTTTATACATACATATTTATACACTCACTGGCCACTTTATTAGGTACACCTTACTAGTACCGGGTTGGACCCCCTTTTGCTTTCAGAACTGCCTTAATTCTTTGTGGCATAGATTCAACAAGGTACTGGAAATATTCCTCAGAGATTTTGGTCCATATTGACATGATAGCATCACAGTTGTTGCAGATTTGTTGGCTGCACATCCATGATGCGAATCTTCCATTCCACCACATGTCAAAGGTGCTCTATTGGATTGAGTTCTGGTGACTGTGGAGGCCATTTGAGTACAGTGAACTCATTGTCATGTTCAAGAAACTGTTCTGAGATGATTCGCACTTTATGACATGGCGCGTTATCCTGCTGGAAGTAGCCATCAGAAGATGGGTACAATGTGGTCATAAAGGGATGGACATGGTCAGCAACAATACTCAGGTAGGCTGTGGCATTGACACGATGCTCAGTTGGTATTAATGGGCCCAAAGTGTAAAGTGTGGCAAGAAAATATCCCCCACACCATTACACCACCACCACCAGCCTGAACCGTTGATGCAAGGCAGGATGGATCCATGCTTTCATGTTGTTTACGCCAAATTCTGACCCTACCATCCGAATGTTGCAGAAGAAATCAAGGTTGGATGTGTTGTGCATTCAGAGATGCTCTTCTGCTCTTTTTCGGACCATTCTCTGTAAACCCTAGAGCTCCAGTACCTTGTTGAATCTATGCCACGAAGGATTAAGGCAGTTCAGAAGGCAAAAGAGGGTCCAACCCGGTACTAGTAAGATGTACATAATAAAGTGGCCGGTGAATGTGTGTGTATTTGTGTGTGTGTGTGTATGTGTGTGTATGTATATATATATATATATATTTTTTTTTTTTCTTTTAATATATTTTTTGTACTTTCTGTTTGGCTGAACACCAATTTAAGATTAATATGCAGTCTTTTGTGATTTTTTTTTCAAATTTCAGGGTGTCCGCGGTGTCTTAAATTCCAAAAGCAAAATTTTAGGCCTTAAAAGGTCCTTAATTTACTGGAATTTTGTGTTGTAGGACTTTAAAATGTAAGAATCATTTTAAACGGATCTTAATTTTCCTTTGTCTATGTAAAGTTACCCAATCAGGCCGACCAATCGCCAATAATCCAGCTCAGTAAAACTTTAATAAAATTTAAATATTTTACTCTGTTTACCAATATGGTATAATTATCTTTCTTACAATAGCGTTTGTAAAACAAATTCTCCATGTATTTTAGACAGACTGTTGGGCATAAACTGAGTTTATTATAGTTTTTTTTTTTACTTGTAAATATTTAACTAGATTTTGCTTGTTTTGACACATTTAAAATATGTGGTTAAGAAATAACTAAATTAAAATTGTTTTGATGAGGCAAGTTAACATCTTTTTCATCGGCCCAACCATGCCATTAGAAAAAATTCTTAGCATTTAGCCCTGTATAAGTAAAATTAGCTTCATAACGATCTTAAAAAGGTCTTAAAAAGTCTTAAATTTGACTTGGTAAAACCTGCAGAAGCCCTGATTTCTAATAAGTTGCCTTTTAATCTGCATAAACAAGAAGAATAAAGACACCTCACTGTACACAGTTTGACAAAAAAAATCACTAATTGTTGCTCCCTTAATTCAAGTAAAGCATAATGTGGTGTAGGAAAAAGTTGGATATGTTTGGAGTTTATTAAAGCCCAAAACCGTCACAATTCATGAGAGTTGTTCCTCTCTGGCAGCCATAAGAAGAACACGAAGAAGAACCGCATGAAGGCTCTGTTTGCTGCTGTGGCTGAGACTCGAGAGATGGGCACGGGCCGGAGACTCTGCGACCTCTTCATGGTCAAACCCTCCAAAAAAGACTATCCAGACTACTACAAGATCATCCTGGAGCCAATGGACATGAGGATCATAGAGCACAACATCCGCTCGGACAAGTACCCCAATGAGGACTCCATGATGGAGGATATGAAGCTGATGTTTCGTAATGCACGACACTACAACGAAGAAGGCTCTCGAGTGAGTTAATTATAAGCTTGGAAATACCATATAGCATGCAAATGAGCTTGCATTGCTATAACTGTTATCTGGTTTGACTCTAGGTTTACAATGATGCCAACATTCTGGAGAAGATATTACGAGAAAAGCGGAAGGAGCTCGGAACCCGGCCGGATGACGACGAGATCGTTTCACCCAAGCTAAAAATTAGTATGTTTCATGTTATATTTAATATAAAAAAGATTCACCTTAAAGGGGAGCTATTATGCAAAAATCACTTTTATAAGGGGTTTAAACACAGTCTGCAGAAACACTTTCATTGACATTCTCCCTTCGTACGTGTCATCAGAGGGGGAAAGTCCTGTCCATGATCTCTCCCTCATTGGCATAGACAACCCTGAGTGAGAAGCAGCCTCTATGCTGAGGCATATGCATTTGTAGCTCCGCCCTCTGTTGAAAAGAGCACAATCTCATTTGAATTTAAAGCGACAGTCACCAAAACGCCACAATTTGGATCAAAGCCTAAAAGGGGCAGTTTTAAAGACTTATAATAAACTATCTGTGAGGAATTTTGAGATGAAACTTCACATACACACTCTAGGGGCATCAGAGATATTTTACATCTTACATAAAAAGGGCCATAATAGGTCCCCTTTAAAAGTCTTTTTTGCATGTTTCATTCCATAACATTAATCCGCTTAGTGGAAGCTGTGACTTGCTGTCAGTTTTGGGTGTGTAATTAGTTACAAAGTAACTAGTTATTGTAATTGGATTACTTTTCTAGGAAGAAAAATGTAAAGTAAGTGATTACTTTTAATTTTTAGGTAATTTATTACAGTTGTTTATAATGTGCCTGCCTTAAATACTGTAAATAAATTCAACAGTTCAGGATTAGTCAATTCAGTGAAGCAGAGAAACAAAATGCAAATATATTTTGCAGAATAATACATCTTTTTAGCAAAAGAAACAATGAATGTGATGAGAAGATTACGACAGTATATGGTACGTATGAAATATGGTGTCATTATTTTGAAATGTTTTCATACATTTAATGTTTATTATTCTTTAAATATGACATTTTTAAGAAAGCTAAAAGGTCCTGCTTGGCTCATGTAAATAATAATACATAAATTTCTGTTGTCTATGCGTTTAGATTTGAAATATTATCAAATGAAGTGAATTACTGTACTGAGTTACATTTCAGACATAGTCATTAAAAAAAATATGAATAATTTAAAAGCAATTTGGGGCAGCACGGTGGCGCAGTGGATAGCACATTAGCCTCACAGCAAGAAGGTCGCTGGTTCGAGCCCCGGCTGGGTCAGCTGGCATTTCTGTGTGGAGTTTGCATGTTCTCCCCGTGTTTGCGTGGGTTTCCTACGGGTGCTCCGGTTTCCCCCACAATTCCAAAGACATGCGCTATAGGTGAATTGGGTAAACTAAATTGTCCGTAGTGTATGAGTGTGTGTGTGAATGAGTGAGTGTGTGTGGATGTTTCCCAGAGATGGGTTGCGGCTGGAAGGGCATCCGCTGCTTAATACATATTCTGGATAAGTTGGCGGTTCATTCCGCTGTGGCGACCCCAGATTAATAAAGGGACTAAGCCGAAATGAAAATGAATGAATGAATGAAAAAGCAATTTGAATGATGTAATTAGCAATTAGAGAGAATCTCCAGACATGTTTTGCTATTTCTGCGCAGAATGTGCAAAACCTGCAGATTTGTGGTGATCAGTAAGTGAAGAGGGGAGGACAGGCCAGATTCACGGTGGCAGGCCAGATTTACTGTCAGGCCGGTGCTCCCTATGGCCAGTCCGCCCCTGGATAGAATGATAGGCTTGGAAATAGGTGTATTTCTGCTCGCACAGGGCCTTCATTAGTAATTAATAGCTTTTTGAAGTAACTAGCTCAACACTGCTGACAGCGCACTTCTGTTTTTCTAGGGAAGAGTGGCATCTCTCCAAAAAAGTCCAAGTATCTGACCCCTCTGCAACAGAAGCTCAATGAACTCTATGAAGCTGTAAAGAACTACACCGACAAGCGCGGACGGCGTCTGAGCACAATCTTCCTCCGTCTCCCATCACGTGCAGAGCTTCCGGATTATTACGTGGCCATCAAGAAACCCATAGACATGGAGAAGATCAAGAGCCACATGCTGGCCAACAAGTACCAGGACGTGGATGCTCTGGTGGAAGACCTGGTGCTAATGTTCAACAACGCCTGCACCTACAACGAACCCGAATCGCTGATCTACAAAGATGCGTTGGTGCTTCACAAAGTGCTATTGGAGACCAGGAGAGACCTGGAAGGGGGCGACGATGCTCACGTCCCGGACGTTGCGCGGCTCATCCAGGAGCTTGTCCGCAATCTGTTCGTGTCAGTTCTCGGTCACCAAGATGACGAGGGCAGATGTTATAGCGATTCACTAGCTGAGATTCCAGCGGTCGATCCCAACTATTCTGATAAAACGCCGTTGAACTTTGAGATCATCAGGGCTAATGTGGATAAGGGCCGTTACAGGAGACTAGATGTGTTCCAGGACCAAATGTTTGAAGTTTTGGAGAAAGCCAGACGCCTGCACAGGTAATGCTCTTTATTTCGTTGTTTTGCACCGGCTTACATGGGGTTATAACATGTGTTTTTAGTAGGAATATATAGACTTAACACTTGTGTGTGCTGTTCAAATGGACTACCCTTTTGTTATGTTCGGGGCTGTTTTTGCCCCATTGACTTCCATTATAATGACATTTTTTGATTGGAAAGCCTTGACACCAAAAAATCATGCATTCTTGATTGTTGGTGGATTTCTCTGTTGGAAAGACATAAAAGTTTGTCATTTTTACTGTTGATCATCAGTTGGCAGTACTCATTAACCCTTTGGAGTATGTCTGAGGGGATTTTGAGTCTTAATTTGGTGTTTCAGCTAGCAGTATGATTTTTTTGGTGACAAATCTTATTTTGACACATATTTTGGGAAAATGCTTTGAAAATGTTCAAAAACTCAATACACACTGGGCAAATTGACTACCCTTTTGTTATGTTTGTGGCTGTTTTTGCCCCATTGACTTCCATTATAATGACATTTTTTGATTGCAAAGCCATGACACCAAATAATCAAGCATTCTTGATTGTTGCTGGTTTTCTCTGTTGGAAAGAGGTAAAATTTGTCATTTTTGCTGTTGATCGTCAGTTGCAGTGCAAAACAAAACTTATTTTTTGCTTTTTATATGGAGTATAGTGTGTGTGTGTGTGTGTGTGTGTGTGTGTGTGTGTGTGTGTGTGTGTGTGTGTGTGTGTGTGTGTGTGTGTGTGTGTGTGTGTGTGTGTGTATGAGAGAGACCTTTGCGCACTTACCTTGGTATGTCTGAGAAAGTCAAAATAAGCAGCTCAGTTCTCAGAACATAGTAAACATAGTAATTGTATTAATGCACACACACTATCTGACCCAATAATTTCAGGTTTTTGAGTCTCTTCTGATGTTCTGATGACTTGATTCTAGGGCTGGGCGATAATAATCGATAATCTCGATAATTCTTTTCCATATTGAATAATAACAATATATATTTCGATATAAGTTGTTAATGCTTCCAGCTTTAAAAGAGTATCCCAACAATGACTGAGGCCACAAAGATTAGACACTTCATTAAATAACATTTTAAAGTATTGTTTATTAACAAAACATTTACACATTACTCAGATTTTTTGGAAATTCAGATTTTCTGTTCTATACTTATGATATACAATATGAAATATAATATTCTGAAGAACTGTAACTGACAGCATATATGCAGTACACAAACAAAAATATACGTATTGCATTTTCTACAAATA
>CAIGQW010055047.1:1713483-1750396 GCA_903798125.1 Danio choprae | reverse complement strand
AATAAAGGGACTAAGCCGAAATGAAAATGAATGAATGAATGAAAATAATGGATACTTTTTTAGCGAAACGTCTCTCATTTGTCGTTATGTTTAAGTATTTGGTTCACGTGATTCATAATTCACACTTCAGAATTTTTGTAAAGGGTGCATAGTGTGCATTGTGATGCACAGTGCATTGTGGGATTTTTCAGGGCGCGAACGTTTCAGTGCACTGGAAGAATTTTGTGATTGAGACAGCACACAAGGGTGTTTGCTGACACAAGGGAGCTGATTGAGACGCACCCTCAGTTTTTTATGTGGATTTTCAGAATTTACGTGTGTAATGAAGTTGGGAAGAAGGAGGCGGAGAACCGACGAATCTTAAAAAGTATTTATTTGATTAATAAAAATCCCTTTTATTAATCAATACTTTTTATTAATAAAACCAAAAATTTCTATATTTTATTAAACAAAACATAATTGTCCAGGCCTGGACCTCTCTCAGCTTCCTCTGCCATCCTCTTATAGTCCAGAGCTCCTTCCGTGGGATTCGAGGCTGGTGTGCGCTGCAGGTGTATTCACTTACGCCACGGCCTCATTCCGTTCCCACGGCACTCGGCCCCGCCCCCTCACCACAATGCGCATATCCATCAAGCATTTATTTATGGGATATTCCAAAATGCACATAAAAATAAGTGAATGGGAACAGCTACTGACTCAATTATATTAACTCCAGACTCGGATATTGACAATGAAAGAACTACTATTGCTTGATTTGTTAAGTGATTTGTTCAGTGATTTATTAAGTGATTTGTTTGTTTTCTTGATTAAATCTTGTCCCCGTGTCTTGTGGACTGTCTTTATTTTCCTCAGGGAAGTGTACAGTGTCTTCTTTCAAAGATTTCCTGTCATGTCGGCCAACTGAAATGCCGGAGGAGGACGTGTTGCTGTGTGAGAGCCGCTACATCGAGAGCGAAAAGCAAATGAAGAAGTTTAAAGGGCTGAAGCGTTTCTCTCTGTCCGCCAAAGTAGTGGAGGATGAAATCTATTACTTCAGGTCTGTCAACCTGGTCTGTCAACTACTATGACTCATATAAAGGAAAAAAATGTATACAGTGGGGAAAATGAGTATTGAACACGTATGTTTTTTCCTGGGAATAATATTTCTAAAGGTGCCGTTGACATGGAATTAAACCAGATTTGAACCCAAACAATACCAACATAAAAATAAAACAAAACAATCTGAAAAATGAGTCCTGTGTTATTACAATGGAATGACACAAGGAGAAAGAGCTGAACTACTGAAGTGTATGTTATAATTTATATAAAGGCTTTTTTGGTGATGGCAGCTTAAAGACTTCAACAGTAAGAGTGTAAAAATCCTGATGCTTCTGTGGGTCTCGTCTATCAAATCTGAGCTTTATTTTGTAGTCTCTATTGAATTCAAGTCAGGTGATTGGCCGGGCCATTCTACAGCTTGATTTTCTTTCTCTGAAAGCATTTGAGAGTTTCTTTGGCTGTGTTTTGGATCGTCTTGCTGAAATGTCCGCCCTGATTTCATCTTCATCATCCTGCTAATGTAGATGTTGGACTGAAGCAGCTGATATTCATTTACAATGATGAGGGGCAGAGGGTTGCTGAATAACTACTGAGAGATTTCAGCTGCTGTCTGAGCTTTCACTGCCTTTCTATACCTCCCTTTCTTCATGTGTTCAATAATTTTATCCTGTGTCATTTCATTTTATTACGCATAACTGTCACACTCGAGCTGAGGGACATGAAGGTACGAGAATACGAGATTAAACGAACACGAATTTATTAACAAACACTTACTACAAACACAGGCACTGGAAGAAACAGGAAACTCAGGGAGGACATGGGGTGACGACAGCATGGACAATACACCGGGCATAGACACTACAATACCGGACAATGAATCTAACAAACTGAGGGGTATAAATACAAGAGGGATAATGGGACAGGGGTGATACACAGGGGTGAACACGGGTGAAACTAATAAACATTGAAAACAGCGGGAAAACAGAACAAAGGAATCACATGACGAGGAAGACACAAAACACACACCTGACAATAACTTCATTTGTAAACTAATTATATTTGTTTTCTCTGCATATATGGATTTATTTGGTTGTTACCAACATCCGGTGAACATCTCAAGTCAACAGCACCTTTAGAAATATGTTTTCTGAAGAAAAAAAAAATGGTTTCGTGTTCAATACTTATATTCCCCTCTGTATGCTTATAATCTTGTTTTTTTATGTTCCAAAATGGGATGTTTTGACTAATCTTTTTGGCTATATCCATCAGAAAGCTCATCGTGCCTCAGAAGGAGCCGTCTCCACTGCTGGATAAGAAGATCGAAGAGTTGGAGGCCAAGTTTGCAGACATGACGGATGAAGAGCTGGAGGATTTGGGTGATGATGATGGAGACGGATCTGATGCTCACTGTATGCCGCAGTTACAGACGCAGATGAGCGGAGACATGGACTTGCTGCATTACGCCCCACAGCAGGTCATTTGACGTTGAATGGGAAACATTGTTTATTTGAGGGCAATAGGAATTTTAGGTTGTTTATTTTAATAATTTTATTGGACCCTTTTCACATTTCTTGGTTTCTCAGTAGCGGAAGTCGTCAGAGTTGGGTAAAGTTAGAGCGCAGTGAATGGGAGAGTACAACAAATGATGTTTTTACAATCCTATTTGCTGAAATAATAAAAGAAAAACTCCATGATGGGGTTATCAAGACTTTCAGAAAATGGAAAAAAAATATTGTGTGCGACTGATAACGCAGCCAGAAGAGAAAACAATGTCAAATTTACTGTCCCGTACACTCTGCATTAGAAACGCATCGCAAAAGCGGTAATTCAATGTTTGTAATTTGATGCAAAGATTATATAATACAAACATAAATACATATAGGCCTCACAGTGGCGCAGTGGGTAGCACGTTCGCCTCACAGCAAGAAGTCGCTGGTTCGAGCCTCGGCTGGGTCAGTTGGCATTTCTGTGTGGAGTTTGCATGTTCTCCAATGGTTTGCATGTTCTCCCTGTGTTGGCGTGGGTTTCCTCCGGGTGCTCCGGTTTCCCCCACAAGTCCAAAGACATGCGGTACAGGTGAATTGGGTAGACTAAATTGTCCGTAGTGTATGAGTGTGAATGGGTGTGTATGGATGTTTCCCAGAGATGGGTTGCAGCTGGAAGGGCATCCGCTGCGTAAAACATATGCTGGATAAGTTGGCGGTTCATTCCGCTGTGGCGACCCCAGATTAATAAAGGGACTAAGCCGAAATGAAAATGAATGAATGAATAAATACATATAAATGTTAATACCTTTTTAAAAATATATAAATATTAAAAACTTTCGAGGATGTAACATGCTTATGACCGTTAAACCCATCATAACAGTCTAGTGAAAAGGTGTTTTTTATAGTTATAGTATTTATTAGTGGAATGTGTGTAGGAATAAACAACATTAAAGGATTAGTTCACACAATAAAAGGAAAGTTCTGTTAATAATTATCCATCCTTATGACATTCCAGTTCCCTGAGACCGTTACGTTATCATCTTCGGGAAATCATGTGAAATATGTATATAGTATAATCTGCTGGTTTTTAACATATAGAATAATAATAGAATACAGTTATGTAAACAACTATAACATTACCCCATCCCAACCCAAATCGACACCACAAACAAAAGAATTATGCTAATTTATCAAGGAATAAAAAAGGGGGGTAAACATGCACTCTTTTAAAAACGTTTTAAACTTGTACGAATGAGGGGCAGCTGATCACAGAGAGTTGATCAGATCTTTTAATCCCAGTTTCTTTGCAAATCCTGTTCTGTGGACATGTTTATACACGTTACTATTCGTGTTACTGGATACTGGAATTCGATACCAATCGGTACTGAAATTTTCAAAACGTTTTAAAGCCGTGAAGATCAGTCGATTCATCAGCGGATCGCTCATATGTCCAATTCAATTCAAGTTTATTTCTATAGCTACATGTTTGACACAATGTAGATTGTGTCAAAGCAGCTTAACATGTTCTAGTAAAGTCGAGAGTTGAGAGTTGAAGTTCAGTTTAGTTCAGTTCAGTTCAGTTCAGTGTGGTTTAAGTTTCACTGCTGAAAGTTCAAATACTGAAGAGCAAATCCACCGAAGCGCAGCTCCACAAGTCCCGATCCGAGCAGGCCAGTGGCAACAGTGGCGAGGAAAAAACTTCACCAATTGACGAAGTGAAGGGAAAAAAACCTCGAGAGAAACCAGGCTCTTTTAGGCACGATCATTATTCTTCTGGCCAAACTTCCTGTGTGGAGCTGCAGTCTAGGCGCCGGAGGCTGAAGAAGCTGGACGTCCATCATGGGAAGCTGCAGGTGTGGGTAGTGCACCGGCGGGAGGTCAGGCTGGCCCACAGGATCAAGCGTAGACTTGTTTGTCACTGTGGCCTTTCAGGAATCAGTCTCATGCACTCCATTCCTCCATGACCACCACAGCATCAGTTCAGGATACGGCCTGGTCAGCTTATGTCAGCTTATAAACAGACCAGCAGATCTTCATGGCTTTAAAACGCTCCAGTGTCCCCATATCTGTGGTTACACTCAGTAAACAGCGGTGAGTTTGGTGAACTGATGACCTTCACAGCGAATCACAGTCATTTTTGTTGAGCGGGAAATGTTTTGTTTTGTTTGTTAGCGGGAAATGAATATTTTAAAAATTTTAGTACCGAATGGTACCGAATTGCAGTATTGTGACAATCCTAGTTACTATGGACTTCTTCTACTATGGACACGTTAATACCCTGCTGTCAATAAAATTGGTAGGCGGATAAAACTTCACTCCTACATCTCAAAACCACTGGGATTCAGATCCTATTTTAACATCAGGAAATTTAAAAAAAGACACTTGTTGTGTTTCTATCACTCCATTATGACAGTGGACACACTATACCTACATACAGTTCTGTTCAAACAGCCTTCAAAAGTTGATTTTGCATCATTGGTGCCCTTTAAACATAGCATATCTAATACTACAACAAAACAAGGTTTGTAACTCTTAATGTAATCAGTCAATTGCAGAATTATGGTGATAAATATTAGGGTTTTATTACTCTATGCACCTGAATAATCTGTATCTCATTTTGCCCACAGTCTGTTCCAAAGTCGATTAAGGGTCTTTCAAAGAAAGAGGGTGCGAAGAGGAAGATCAACATGAGTGGCTACATCCTCTTCAGCAGTGAGATGAGAGCCGTCATCAAGGCCCAGCACCCAGACTTTTCCTTCGGGGAGCTCAGCCGACTGGTGGGCACCGAGTGGAGGAACCTGGAGGCCACGAAAAAAGCTGAATATGAAGGTACAGTCTTGCAATGCATCCCAAATGCAGGGTTCCCACGCGTCTTGAAAGTACTTGAGTTTCAGACATATAGGCTGCATTTACACTGCATGGTTCAAGTGACTCAATTTTGATTTTTTTCTCCCATGTGGCACAGATCGGATATGGCCCATGTACGTGTAAGCAGGAAGAAATCACATGGATTCCGATTTACTCAAATCAGATTTAGGCCTTGTTCATATGTGGAAATGTATCCAATATGAATCGGATCTGTGCCCTCGTGTCTGCAGTGTAAGCAGGTAGATCGGATTTTCACCTGTCAATGCAAGTCGCGCGTCATTAAAAACTGTAGCGAATGACGTCAACACTGATGCTTTCATTTCAGAATAGACTTCAGCAGAGTCCAAAACCTTACATCTCATACACGAGGACTGAAAAAGCTTTTATATTGTCGTGTAGCACAAGTATTTAAGCATGAGAGAGAGAGCGCAACATCCGCCACGTAATCAATATAAACTAATATAAAACTGTTGCATACATCACGTGCATAAATCACGCCATGGACATTACATTAAGATGCCTACTGGTTAAAAAAGACCTAGATTAAAAGAAGATGGCCGAATGAGAACCTTTCTGTCATAAACTATAGTAAAACAACTTGTCAAAAAGAATTTTATAAATGAAACCCTGCGAACAGATTAAATACAGGAATGGAGAAAAGAGTCCTCTTTTATTATCAGCTGTCAGTCAGCGCCCGCTCTTTTTTTTTTCCTGGTCATTGCGCCTTTGCCGTGTGCTGTGTAAATGCAGACTATTGGATACAAGATGATTAAGCCGGTCATCAAAAAAATCGGATACAGTCACAAAATCGGAATTGACCATCAAGATCTGCAGTGTAAATGCAGCCATAGATTCAAGGCCTGGAAAGTACTTAAAGACAAACACAAGTCCTTAAAAGTGCTTGAATTCAATTTGAAATTAAATTTGTTGATGGTGTGGTTTTGTCAGGTGTCTGTTCTGTGTTGTTCCATGTCATGTGATTCCTTTGTTGTGTTTCCCGCCGTTTTCCATGTTCGTTAGTTTCACCTGTGTTCATCCCCTGTATGTAATCAGTTTAATCACGTCCCTTGTGTTTATACCCCTGAGTTTGTCTCCTTCCTTGTCCGGTATTGTATTGTCTGATCGTCTTTCCGTGCTGTCTTCACACCATGTTCTTCCAGAGTCTCCTGTGTTTCCAGTACCCTTGTATTGAGTGAGTGTCTGTAAACAAATGCGTGTTTTGATAAATCCCGTGTTCCTGTGCCTTCATGTTTGGCGTCGAACGTGACAGATTTCAACTATTATACTGTGCTGCTTTCAAAAACAGAATGCAAAAATCTTACATTTATATCTTGTGCAATAACACTGACAGGCGACACGGTGGCTCAGTGGTTAGCACTGTCACCTCACAGCAAGAAGGTCGCTGGTTCAAGCCTCGGCTGGGCCAGTTGGCATTTCTGTGTGGAGTTTGCATGTTCTCCTCATGTTGGCGTGGGTTTCCTCCAGGTGCTCCGGTTTCCTCCACAGTGCAAACACATTTGCTATAGGTGAGTTTAACTAAAATTGGCCATAGTGCATGAGTGTGACTGAGTGTTTATGGGTGTTTCCCAGTACTGGGTTGCAGCTGGAAGGGCATCCGCTGTGTAAAACATATGCTGGATAAGTTGGCGGTTCATTCCACTGTGGCAACCCCTGATGAATAAAGGGACTAAGCTGAAGGAAAATGAATGAATGAATAACACTGAAAAATAATGCACATTTTATTAATATTTCAGAAACCGCATTTGAATATCACCAGTATTGGATTCAACAAATGTTATTTTTTAAATCAAAATATTAAAAACTTTCAAGGATTGAAGATGCTGATGACCGTTAAACGACGTGAAAAGGGTTTCTAGTTTTATTCTTAATTATACCCTTGTTGGACACTCCTCTGCATGATTCTGCTTATAGTCTCCAGCTTATTGATTTGTTGTTTTGTCTTGACATTCAGAGCGAGCAGCTAAAGTGGCGGAGCAACAGGAGCGGGACAGAGCGCACCAGGGCTCCCCCAGAGCAGGTACTCCAGCAGGGCCGCTCATGGGTGTAGTTTCTCTTCCGACCCCCCCCATGGGGGTGGTTCCTATGGCAGGTAACCCCTCTTAGGTGTGCAGGACACTCAGAGCTGCAATGAGAAGAACAACTGCTGAAACACTCATATCTCTGCTCTCTCCATCCCGTATGCAAATCACACGTTTTGTCTTTCCAAAACTTTTGAGTGTGATTTCAAACGCATCACACTCGTCATCCATCAGAGAGTTACTGCATGAACTGTACAACTTTTCCAACCCGTCACGCTAGGATGCTGTTAAAGGGATAGTTCACCCAAAAATGAAAATGTGCTCATTATTTACTCTCCCTCAAGTGGTTACAAACCGACAGTTGAAGTCAGAATTATTATCCCCCTGTATATTTTCCCCCAATTTCTGTTTAAAGTGACATTTAAAGGCTTAACTAGGTTAATTAGGCAAGTTGGGGTAATTGGGCAAATTATTGTATAATGATGGTTTGTTCTGTAGACAATCCAAAAACTAATTATGCTTAAGGGGGCTAATAATATTGACCTTAAAATGGTTTTTAAAAAATTAAAAACTGCTTTTATTCTCGGCGAAATAAAACAAATAAGACTTTCTCCAGAAGAAAAAACATTATAGGAAATACTGTGAAAAATTCCTGAATCTGTTCAACATCATTTGGGAAATATTAGAAAAATAAAGAATCATTTTGACTTCAACTGTATAGGAGTTTCCTTTTTTTATGTTGAACACAAAAGATGATGTTTTGAAAAATGTTAGAAACCTGTAACTGTTGACTTTCATTGGCGGAAAAATAAACTCTATGGAAGTCAATGGCTACAGCTTTCTAACATTTTTCTAAATATCTTCTTTTGTTTGAGTTCGGCAGAAAAAAAGAAACTCAAACATGTTTGTGACAACAAGTGAAGGGTGAGTAAACGATGACAGAAATGTCAGTTTCGGATGAACTATCCCTTTAACATTTTTCAGAAAGGCAGTTTGAAGTAATTCATTTATTTTTAAGCTATTATAAGCTTAGTGTGTGACATCTATCTGTTGATATTGCATATAGAGATTGCATATAGCATATAAAAATTGGCTATTAAACTTTTATTGGGGTGAAGAACCATATATGGTAACTTCATTGATATTGATTACAAATTTTCCTCATATGACCAGATTGGATATTACATATTATTATGCTGTAATGTCCAAAACTCTGGCAGCGTTCATTCATTCATTTTCCTTCAGCTTAGTCCCTATATTCATCAGGGGTTGCCACAGTGGAATGAACCGCCAACTTATCCAGCATATGTTTTACACAGCAGATGCCCTTCCAGCTGCAACCCAGTACTGGGAAACATCCATACACACACATTCACACACATACACTATTTAGCTTACCCATATCACCTGTACCGCATGTCTTTGGAATTGTGGGGGAAAACGGAGCACCCGGAGGAAACCCACACCAACATGGGGAGAACATGCAAACTCCACACAGAAACGCCAACTGACCCAGCTGGGACTCGAACCAGCGACCTTCTTGCTGTGAGGCGACAGTGCTAACCACTGAGCCACCGTGTCGAACTCTGGCAGCATTTAAGTTTATTTAATATTACATTTATAAATATAAAATAGAGAAATATAGAATTTCAGATCAGAATTAAAACACTGCTGCATCCCTAAAATCATTGCAAACCTCATAAGGCTGGAGTACAGGGATGTTTTTGTGAGAAGCTATTCAATTATTCGAAATATATTACAAGCCTATACTAATAACAACAGTCAACAAAAAAGCAGAGAAAAGTTAAAGCTAGCAGAAAAAAGATTAAACTTCGCAATATAATTATTAAAATTGGAAAAATAACATGAGAAAATTTTAAAAAGACCAAATAAAATAATAAATACAAAAAATTATACACTAAAACGAAGCTGAAAATATGAACATAAAAGCTACTTACTAAAAACGTTCAACTTTATCCAAACACATTCATTCAGTTTGTCCAACAAACATTTACACAACAGCTAACAATAGCATAGACACAGAGAAAAATAAATAAGTAATAAAAAGGGGGGGTGTAAATGAATAAATACTGATAATAAAATAATAAAAACAAGTTATGTGTCATGGGCGACACACTGGCTCAGTGGTTAGCACTGTCACCTCACAGCAAGAAGGTCGCTGGTTCGAGTCGACCAGTTGGCATTTCTGTGTGGAGTTTGCATGTTCTCCCCGTGTTGACGTGGGATTCCTCCGGGTGCTCTGGACTGTGGGGGAAACCAAACACATGCGTTATAGGTGAATTAAATAAACTAAATTGGCCGTAGTGTATGTGTGTGAATGAGTGTGTATGGGTGTTTCCCAGTACTGTGTTTGCAGCTGGAAGGGCATCCGCTGTGTAAAACATATGCTCTGGACTGTGGGAGAAACCAAACACATGCTCTATAGGTGAATTAAATAAACTAAATCGTAGTGTATGAGTGTGTATGGATGTGGGTTGCAGCTGAAAGGGCATCCGCTGTGTAAAACGTGTTGGATAAGTTGGCGGTTCATTCCGCTGTGGCAACCTCTGATGAATAAAGTGACTAAGCTGAAGGAAAATGAATGAATGAAAGTTATGTGTCTTCGTTTAAGGGACTAATAATACTTTAATCAATTTAACTATTTCCGGTCAAATGTATCTCATTAATATGATCTATGACAGGTTCGACTTACTAAAATAGTATTTGAATACAAGAACACAAATACAAAACACAAGAGGAGAAGCTTTGGAGATTAACAAAAGTGTAAATGAAGACTTTATAACAGTAATCGCACAGATGATTTTTCTGCAATGTGTTTCTAAAGGTCAGATTAAGCACAGATGCTCTGAGTTTCATTGTGAATGAAAAACCAACTAACACTCTAATAGTAGTCTTCATTTCTTTTCATATATAGTGCATGAACTCATTCTCATAACTGCATGATTTTACTGATGCATGTGTGTGTTGTTTTGTTGCCTTCCTCATTTCAAAGGCATGCTGGGTAGTTTCAGGCCACCCATGTTCACTTGTCAGGGGCCTGGCATGATTAACATGCCTCCATATCCAATAAGACTGCCTGCCTTGCCCCTAAACTTCCCGTGGGGTTTGCCTGGCATGCAGTTTCATGGTAAGAAGCACTTCACCGCTACACATCCACATGCGCAGTTGCTTTCCGTCTGCCTTTTCAATCCTATTAAGAGGGGCTACCTGAATCATAGGCCCAATGAGCACAACACACTCCTCAGTTCACACACAAATCACTATTCAAACTGTAGAAAGCATCAGAGAATTTGTAACGTTTATATTGGTTCTTACACTTTGTCTCAAGTCAAGTTTAAAGGGATAATTCACACAAAAATGATCACTATTGAAACTATAGGAACCATCATAGAATTTGTAATGTTTATAATGGTTCTTACATCTTTTCCCCAAGTCAAATTTAAAGGGATAGTTCACCCAAAAATGAACCCACTCCTCAGTTCATACAAAAATCACTATTGAACTATAGGAACCATCATAGAATTTGTAATGTTTATAATAGTTCCAACACCTTTTCCCAAGTCAAATTTAAAGGGATAGTTCACCCAAAAATTAACACACTCCTCAGTTCATACAAAAATCACTATTGAAACTATAGGAACCATCATAGAATTTGTAACGTTTATATTGGTTCTTACACCTTTTCCCCAAGTCAAATTTAAAGGGATAGTTCACACAAAATTTACCACTATTGAACTATAGGAACCATCATAGATTTTGTAATGTTTATAATAGTTCCAACACCTTTTCCCAAGTCAAATTTAAAGGGATAGTTCACCCAAAAATGAACACTCCTCAGTTCACACAAAAATCACTATTGAAACTATAGGAACCATCATGGATTTTGTAATGTTTATAATGGTTCTTACACCTTTTCCAAAGTCATTTTTAAAGGGATAGTTCACCCAAAAATGGAAAAACATAAGGATCTCCCTCAGTTTGTTATGTGCATTGTGTGCTTGTCCTTCATTCACAGGTATGAATGGCATGGCTCCAGGTTCAACAGGAAGCGCTTACGGGACTCAGGTAAAGCTCATTTTGAGGGGTTTTCATATTTATCTTTTTATTTAACTTGTTAATTTGGAAACCCACGTTAACACAGGGAGAACATGTAAACTTCACACAGAAATGCCAACTGGCCCAACCCGAGACTCGAACCAGCGACTTTCTTGCTGTGAGGCGACAGTGCTAACCACTGAGCCACCATGTTGCCCGAATTCTATACTATATTATATATTAAAATAATGATTAGCATCTGATATAATGTGATGTGGTATGTATATGGAGTGTGTGTAAATCTGTGTGTTCCTGCAGATGGGTGTGATGAGCTCAGGCCAGCAGGCTCCTCCACCGTACCCAGGACAGGGTCAGGTTGGTCAGCCGGCTCACCAGCAGCCCTCCACCCCCATGTTTGTGGCTCCTCCACCCAAACCCCAGCGGCTACTGCATTCAGAGGCCTACCTGAAGTATATAGAAGGACTCAGCGCTGACTCCACTACTGTCAGCAAGTGGGATCAAACACTCTCTGGTACGTGAGATGGAAGAATTGCATTGATTTTAAAATGATGTTTATGCTTATGAAGGCAAAGCTTCATTTTTAGCATCATTACTCCAGCCTTCAGTGTCACTTGATCCTTCAGAATCATTCTTATGGGTTGATTTGATGCTCAAGAAACATTTGCGCTGCTTGATGTTCTGCTTAATTTAAACATAAAACCTTTGTGATATTATTAAATGTTTTATTACCTCTTGAACTTTTGACTAATGCACAATGTTTACTTAGCATTTA
Organism: Danio choprae; assembly: GCA_903798125.1. Lineage (NCBI taxonomy): Eukaryota > Metazoa > Chordata > Actinopteri > Cypriniformes > Danionidae > Danio > Danio choprae. Next base: position 1,738,115 of record CAIGQW010055047.1, on the reverse strand, counting down.
CTCAACAATATTAGAAAACAATCAAAAACAATAGATGTGATTATGGTAACGGATGCTAATCAAACTACACTTTAGTAGCTAAAGCGTTTTCTTATTGCATAACAATTAACATTGATACAACATATAACGTACATACATTTAAGACATTGAAGTACACAAAATACACAGTGGCAGTATCACAATTCACATACTCATTAACACAAAATGTACTTTAATTAAAGGAGTCCAACTATCAACTGATTTTTTCAAAAGTATGTACACAATCTATATTTGTTACTAATAATAATACAAAATATAATACAAAATGGACAGACAGTTTGATGGACGGATGGTTGGATTGATGGACGGACGTACGGATAGATAGTAAGATATTGCCATAGATAGATGTATGGATGGATAAATATTACCATGGATGGACGGACGGACGTACAGATAGATAGTAAGATGTTGCCATAGATAGATGGATGGATGGATGGATGGATGGATGTATGGTAAGATATTACATAGATGGATGGATGGATAGATATATATTATCATAGATGGATGGATGGATGGATGGATGGATGTACAGATAGATAGTAATATATTGCCATAAATGGATGGATGGACAGATAGATATTCTAATATATAGATAGATAGATGGATGGTTAGATATTACCATAGATGAGTGGATGGTAAGATATTACCATGAACTGATGGATGGATAGAAAGACAGATATTACCATAGATATGGACAGAAGTAGAGATAGATAGTATGATATTACCATAGATAGATAGATAGATAGATAGATAGATAGATAGATAGATAGATAGATAGATAGATATTACCATAGATGGATGGATAAATGGATAGTAAGATATTACCATGGATGGATGGATATTACCATGAATGGATGGATGGACGGATGTATGGATAGATAGTAAGATATTGCCATAGATAGGTAGATGGATGGAAGGAAAGATATTAACATGGATGGATGAAAATATATTATCATAGATGGATGGATAGTAAGATATTACCATAGATGGATGGATGGATGGATAGATGGATATTACCATGGATAGATGGATAGACGGACGGACGTACAGATAAATAGTAAGATGTTGCCATAGATAAATGGATGGATGGAAAGATATTACATAAATGGATGGATGGATGGATGGATAGATAAATATTATCATAGATAGATAGATGGATGGATGTACAGATAGATAGTAATATATTGCCATAAATAGATGGACGGATGGATATTCTAATATATAGATAGATGGATGGATGGATGGTTAGATATTACCATAGATGGGTGGATGGATGGTAAGATATTACCATGGATGGATGGATGGATGGATGGATGGATATTACCATAGATAAATAGATGGATGGAAGAATGGTAAGATATTACCATGGATGGATGGATATTCTAATATATAGATAGATGGATGGATGGATGGATGGTTAGATATTACCATAGATGGGTGGATGGATGGATGGATGGATGGTAAGTTATTACCATGGATGGATGGATAGATAGATATTACCATAGATAAATGGATGGATGGATGGAAGGATGGTAATATCTTACCATGGATGGATGGGTGGACATTAATCACTCTTCCAATCCTAAAAGCTACTCTTATTAGTGATATGTCACCTGTGTGTGTCTGACTGCAGCTCGCAGGAAAGATGTGCGGCTGACGAAAGAGCAGGAGAGTCGTCTGCCGTCTCATTGGCTGAAGAGTAAAGGAGCTCACAAGACCATGGCAGATGCTCTGTGGCGACTGCGAGACCTGATGCTGCGAGACACACTAAACATCCAACACACCTACAACATCCACAACATCTGAAGCATCCCCCCCCCCCCACCCGACGAGCCCCTCGTCATAGTGTTCTCATGTTGTGATTGGATAACGTTCTGTCTAGGGTTTTGTAATGCTCTATTTTGTCTGTTGGCTTTGTTAGTGTCGATGTTTCTTGATAGCACTTTCAATTGGCTGATTTTCGTATGTTGGCTATTAAATGTTCTTAGACCAATTTAAACATTTTCATAAAATGTTTGACCGTAATGTTTGTGCGTTGTACTTTGTGACTGAATCGACTTAGGACTGTTGTGAAAGAATGCACGAGATGGCCGTTTTTGGGGGTCTTGGTTCATAAAGTGGTATATGACTCAAAGTTACAAGCCTATTTTTCATATCATCTCTGTTGTTTCAGCTATAATCATTTTGGAATGGACGCCATCTGTCTGTTGTTTCAATAAACTAACAGTGACAGAATTGTTTTTCGTGTCTTGAAAAATTATTGTTTGTGAAATGTATCTTGTTATGAGCTGCACGGTGGCGCAGTGGATTGCACGATCGCCTCACAGTAAGAAGATCGCTGGTTCAAGCCTCGGCTGGGTCAGTTGGCGTTTCTGTGTGGAGTTTGCATGTTCTCCCTGTGTTTGCGTGGGTTTCCTCCGGGTGCTCCGGTTTCCCCCACAAGTCCAAACACATGCGCTATAGGTGAATTGGGTAAGCTAAATTGTCTGTAATGTATGAGTGTGTATGGATGTTTCCCATTGATGGGTTGCAGCTGGAAGGGCATTTGCTGCGTAAAACATATGCTGGATAAGTTGGCGGTTCATTCCGCTGTGGCGACCCCTGATAAATAAGGGACTAAGCTGAAAGAAAATGAATGAACGAATGAAATTAACGTTGATTCCCACACTTGAAAAAGGAGAAAAGGAAAAAGGGATTGTCTAGTGATTTTACTCAGCTAATAAGACAAAAAATACAAAAGAAGCAAACACATTGCTTTAAACTTTCATTAATTTGTATATGCAGGTATAGCTCTGGGGTCAGGAAGTTCTCTGAAGATTATATAGAACATTATCCTAATTGTAATATTTGTAAGTATTTTTTTAAAGGTAAAGGAATGTGTAGGTTATACAGTGCGTTGTTATTTGCAGAGCTTCTCTATTTAAGGTAAGAAAAAGTAACTCAAAAGTAACGTATTTGATTACTTGCCATAAAAAATTAACGCAACTAGTTACTTCTTCGTTAGATTTTACCGGCAGCTTGCATCCTCTACGTAGCATTACTGCCAAACTGGTTACTTTTTTTGGAGAATAACTCGATATTGTAGTTTATTACTTTTAAAAGTAACTTTCCCCAACAGTGATTATAAAATATTAGTGCACTTGTACCTTTCAAAATCTTTGTCCGCCATGTTGTTGACGTCACGCCGGAGGGAATGAATGAAGCGTCATCCTTCAGGAGCGGTGTCTGCAGCGCGAGGCCTCACTGCACGCGCAAACACGGACATTAGACCGGACCAGCGACATTATAAACCCCAAAACCACAACACACAGACGCAGGACAATGTGGCGCGCCGGAGCGGTGAGTTTTGCACTGATCTCGTGTTTTATCTGCGGGTCGGTGAGCGCGGACGGGCTGGTGAATGAAGATGTCAAGCGCACGCTGGATCTCAGCTCTCACCTAGCCAAAATCACCGCCGAGATCCAGCTCGCGAACCACGGATCCTCCCGGGCCAACAGCTTCATCCTCGGGCTGGAGGACGAGCTCGCCCCGCACCTGGCCTTCGTCGGCGCTTCTGTGAGTAAAATAAAGCAGAAATAATCGTGCAAATGTGCAGGAATGGGAGGCGATGAATGTTGTATGCTAGCTATCATTTATAGCCTCTATTTTAGTAGTAGTACGTTTGCATTTCAGTTTATAATGTGCTTACTGTATTATATATTTAGAAAAAGAAATAAGTTAGTGCTTAATTTTTTGGATAGATGATAATAGCGACTGCAACTTTAATTTTATGTTAAAGCTAAGTTATGTTGTAGAGTAAGGTTAGCCTATGCTAACTGCAGAATTCTCTTATTTTTGGTTAACTTTATATAAATTAGCGCATGTAATATATAATGCCTTTCAGTTTTAATGTGTTTACTGTGTAATTAAACAATGTCTGGGCCTCATTTTTGGGTAGGTAAGAATCATGTATATCTATGGGTGAGAATAGCGACTGCAGCTTTTATTTTGTGTCAAGTTATATTGTAAAGTTAGCGTAGCCTGTGCTAGCTGCGGAATTCCGTTTGTTTTTGGTAAACTTTATATAAAATAGCGCATTTAATGTGTAATGCCTGTCAGTTTAAATGTCCTTAATCTATTATAAAAAAAAACATCATGCCCGAGTCTAGTTTTTGTATGGTGAGAATAGTGACTGCAGCTTTTATTTTGTTATATTGTAGCTTAGCCTATGCTAGCTGCAGAATTCCGCTTCATTTATACATTTTGGTGAACTTTATTGTAAATGTTGCATTTGAACACGTGATGTCCGTTCAAAGTAATACTCTACATGAGTTATGATGTTATGCACACGTCGTTTTTGAAGCGTTTTTTGTAGTAGTTAGCATTAGCAGTGGGTGTGCAGCGCGTTTCCGCTTTGCTCTGTCAGACCAGTGACACGTAAGCTCTGGATGCAAAACTCACTTCCGTGAAGCATCTCTACTGCAATATAATAATAATAATAATAATAATAATAATAATAATAATGTATTAAAATGATTTGCTTAAAAAGAAAGAGAAAAAAAAGAAAAGGTTTGTGTCCTGTGCTTAAATGAGTTTGTATGTTTGACAGACTCTGAATCCAAGTTGACTTTGACCTTTTAAAACAGGATTTGTTTTAAACGCAATACATTTTTCTTATTTTAGACTGCATACTAGGAAGTTACCTGTTCTAACAAGTTTTAATCTGCTCTAGGTGAAGGGTGAAGAAGAGGAGGATGAACACCTGGAGCTGAAAGAGAAAACTATCCATGGACAAAGGTGAAACACCATGTCTCCCCAAAAAGTTTTGCGATTCAGTTATTCTAGTGGTCATTAACACGAATAATTCACTAATTGGCAGTTTTTCCACTGCTTAATCAGTAAGTTTTGTTTATCTTAATTCTAACCTGGCTTAATTACCTGGCTGAGGTTAATAATTCTATCTTCAACTGTACATGATCTTGAAGATGTACATGTGGTTATCAGCTCTAAATGGTTTGCCTTCCTCTCCTGCAGTGGTAAATTCTTTGAGGCGCAGTTACCGTCTTCTCTGGCACCGGGTGCTAAGCTGCGGGTGAAGGTGGAGACGGTGTTCAGTCATGTCCTGAAGCCGTTCCCCACACACATCACCCAGGCCGAGCGTCAGCTGGTGGTCTTCCAGGGCAACCATTACCTGTACTCCCCGTACCCGACCCGCTCTCAGACCACACGGGTCCGACTGGCCTCTAAAACCGTGGAGAGCTACACCAAACTGGGCAACCCCACCAAGAGTGATGAGACTATTGAGTACGGACCATTCAAAGACGTTCCTCCCTTCAGCCAGGTGTGTGACCGCAGAAATCACTGTGTTGCAATTACGGATGTACTGAAATGAATTCTGGATGTAATTTAAACCATAAATTCTGCATGCACTTGGCTGAAAACCGAAAGGAAAATGCTTCATAATAATTATTTATTATTGTATTAAAGTAATTTAAGACTTTTTCAATTCAACAGTAAGATTTTATTTACAGTGACCAATTTGAGAGATGCTTATTTGTTTATTTTTTTACCAGTGTTGCTATGGCAGAGCAGTATTGCAAGTAGCTGGAGCAACCGTACTACATAGAAATGTCCTGTCAGTGCAAAGATTAGTATATGTGTACATTTAAGGATGCAACGATTATAGATTTTGGTTGTATGATTATAGTCTGAGGAATAATCACGGTTATCACGATTATTATGCACGACTAGTTTAGAAAATCACATGAAAACTCCTTATATTTGAAAGTGTTAGTTATTGCTGCTCAGTAACCAAATAATACAGCACAAAATAATAATTAAAACACACAATAGTCCATTTCTCTCTTTGGACTTCAAAATAAGTGGGGGAAAAAAGGTTTTGATTTAAACAATAATTTTACACTGAAAATGAATGAATAAATAAATTAAAATAAGAATCAATAAATGAATAGCATTTGTCTAATGTAACTCTAAGCTACATATTAGGTAAATATTTAAATATAGTTCCAATCCAGTGTGCATGCGTATTAGCCTTCGTGTATAAACTCGTAACTTTATCCTAGCACACAATTGGCATAACTTTGTTGCAGCAGTTTCGTTCCATGCAACAGAAGCGCGGTGTTGAGAAGCATTTACGGTTAATTAACCGTGATGAATTAAAGTGTGGTTAATAGTGTAATCGGGTAATCGCTGCATCACTAGTGTACATGAGCGGAATATACACAGAGCAAAATATTGAACTCTTTTGAGCTATTTCTGCTGCTCTTGCAGTCTGGTCGCTGCAACAACAATCCGCCCCGTTTATGGCACAAGCCATTGAAATGAATGGGTTTCTGATCAGTGCGCTGAACACAGCATTGCGGCATACATTTTTTTTCTGCTCCTATTTTTGGCTGTTTTTATCTCTTCAGTGTTCAGCCAATAATTTTCAGCACCCAAAACATCAGTGCATCTCAATTAATGATATTTTCCAAGACAGCGGGTATGATTATCTTATAATAGCATGGATTATTTCATACAAATTATGCATGATTAGTGAATGAGTCTAATCATGTTTACCTGTTAATATTGTCATTCTTTTATTGGGGGGGTCCGTTTATTTTATTGCGTGTTTGTTTTTTGCAAATGTCGTATGTTCACCAGGAATGTGTTCATTTATGCATTTACATTTTGTTTTGTTTTTTAGTTTATTTTAAATAAGTGGCAAGAAGAGTGGGATACATTATTAAAATTTGCTGAAGTTTCAAACAGATTTTTAATATACTTTTAAAACTAGATTTGATCAAATGGTTTTTACCAGATGTCATATTAGTCATACAAGACTTTAAATGCTTTTATTTATTATTTAAAGGGATAGCTCACCAAAACATTTACTACTCACTAGCTACTCTTCCTCTAATGGTTCCAAAAGTTTCTGTTTTCTGTTGTACACAAAAGAAGAAATTTAGAAAAATGTTAGGAACTAGTAACTATTGACACCCATAGTAGGAATGCCAAATGCTATGCAAGTCAATAGGTAATCATAGGTAATGGTTTCCAACATTTTTTCAAAATATCTTTTGTTTTCAACAGAAAATAAAAAACCTCAAACAGGTTTGTCACAAGTGAAGTGTGAGTCAATGATAACAGAATTGTCATTTTTAGTTGAACGATCTCTTTAAAGATGAAGACCACCACTACCTGTTATTGGACTCTCCCGCTTTTTAAAAGTAAAAAAAAAAAATCATATTAATGCAAAACATCTTCTCTAATGTAACTTGATTTGTTTGATGTTTTTTTTTTAATTGTATTTATTATACTTTTTCTGAATTATTTACGACATGAGAATATCCTGAGATGGTGACAAGGCATTAAAAATATATACAATACCATCCAATTAGGATTCTTTAGGTAAAAAAGAGCTGCATTTATTTTAAATGATATCCCATTTAATGTTATGAATGTCTTAACCATAACTTTTGATCAATTTAACATCTCCTCCTTGAACAAAAGCAATGACTTTAAACACTTTGCTAAACAGTGGTGTGTAACATTTTGTTCGCTGGTTTGCAGGATGTCATGAAGATCCATTATGAGAACAACTCCCCGTTCCTGACCATCAGCAGCATCACCCGCACCATCGAGGTCTCTCACTGGGGAAACATCGCAGTGGAGGAAACCATCGACCTGAGGCACACCGGCGCTCACCTGAAGGGCCCGTTCTCCCGCTACGACTACCAGAGGCAGTCTGACAGTGGCATTTCCTCCGTCAAATCCTTCAAGGTGGATCAACTCTTTCTCCTTATTTGTGTTTAAGTTCCTGAAAGAATCTTGCAAACGTTACAGTTGTTCCAGCATACTTAACCAGCAGACAAAAATGTCTTGATTTTTAAAATATAAAGCTTGGTGTTTAGTTTGTTCTTCAACTTGTCTGTTTTGTCTTTGTGCAGACCATCCTCCCAGCCTCCGCTCAGGACGTTTACTACCGCGATGAGATCGGGAACATCTCCACCTCTCACCTCCAGGTTCTAGATGATTCCGTAGAGGTTGAAATTCGTCCCCGTTTCCCACTGTTTGGTGGCTGGAAAACCCATTACATCGTTGGTTATAATCTTCCCAGCTACGAATACCTCTACAATCTAGGTGGGTGCCCGATTCGTAACCATCGTCACAGATTATTAGGGCTGCAGATTTTCCTGGTCATCTAGTAGTCGCTCATATTATGCTTTTAAATTGGAGACATTTTGCTCTTTGTAGAAAGGCTGTTTTTGTCTGTAACGCAGGGTAGGCTGTACTGGTGTTGTTAATAGTATCGACTTAAGTACCAATTGTACCGAAGAAAAAAAAAACGTATCAAAAAATGTCCTATTCCCGATAACTGTTAAGCACGTTCTTAAACATCGCTGATTGGCCATTGTATTCATGTGGTCATCAGAAATTACTTTGATTGGCCGTGAAGGTCATCAGTTTACCATTATTCACAGCTGTTCACCAAGTGCAAACACGCATACAGGAGCACGTTTCAAAGCTGCGTGGATCAGACGATCCATCAGCGGATCACTCCTATATCAGCTCATAGACAGATCAGCTGATTGACGCAACTTTCAACTGCTCCAGTGTCCGTTTATCTGGGTTTACACTCTGTGAACTGGTGACCTTCACAGCCAATCACAGTCATTTCTGTTGAGCATGTGAACACAATGGCCAAACAACTGTTTAAGAGTTCGCTCAAATGTTAGCAGAAAATGGACGTTTTTAAAATGTCTGTACCGAACTCGATCCTTTTGACAACCCTAGGCTGTACACAATTATGTATTGCAGTTTCTTACATTTTTTTTCTTTTTGACGTGCTTCAGACATGACAGAAGCACACCCTGTTTGCATTTATTATTTTACTAAAGCATAATTTTTATTTGTTATTGTGAATGCTCTTTACAGATTTGAACGATCTATTAGGGGATTTGCCTCATCTAAATTGGAGTAACTTTAAGAGCAAGTGATTGTATCGGTGTGTGCATCTGTCGTCCAGTGAACGCATCGCTACGCTTTAGATTCCAAAATAATAATAATAAGAATAATAATAATAAATAAATATGTGTATTTTAAGGGGCAGCCCTACCGATTATAAGCATTTTCTTTTGATAATCTAATAATGTTGTTAATCATCTCGCTGCTCTGTAGGAGATCAGTATGCGCTGAAGATGCGTCTGGTTGATCATGTCTATGATGACCAGGTTATTGACCAGCTGACTGTCAAACTGATTCTCCCTGAAGGAGCCAGGTGAGCATGCTAGTGTTGATTTTGCATGTGCGTGTCCCACAACTTTCCCTGTTTACAGGTGGGGATGATCTCTTTCTATAAGCATTTACGTTGTATATCTATTTTTTTATATTTTAAAGGAAAATGTTAGTACATTATATATAACACAATGGTATATTTGGTATTAAATAAATGATTTTGGTAAATTAATGCCATTTATTTTAATAGGTCCCATGAAGTGCTTTAAATTAATGATGTAATCTCAACTGAAACATGAAGGGTGGGACATATAGTAGCTCCTCCCCTTTTTAAAGAAAACAGCCAGTAGCATTTTGTTATCCCAGCTCTGCCAGTGAGAGTAAGCTCAAATGTGAAGTGTCTTGAAGGGGGCAGGGCATGTCAGACACTTGAGAGCATTTGATTGGTCAGAAGATTTGATGAGAAACTGAAGTATGAGGTGACATAAACTGTTTTACTAATTTAGGCGTAAGTGACAAACTGCTACCTTTTGGATGTTTATATCTTCTAATTGTGAATTTTGTTACAGTTTTAGAGCACATTGGCTTATAGATATGCTTAGGACTAACATACTGATATTAACAACTAAAAAACATTATTTTAATTTCGCATGACCTTTAAAGGGTTAAGGCTGGTTTATACTTCTGGGTCGAGTGATCGGCGCGACCAACGGCGCCTGCCTTGTGCATTGCCGTGCATTTATACTTCTGCGCTCTGTTTGTGTTGCTCTGCAGTAACACTTCCGAAGCGCTAGCTGGCAATGTTCCTCTGTGTCGAGTTTCTTCACGGGTGTTTTGTTTTTTTTGAATGCTACCTTTATGTACAAGTAGCTAAAGCTCTCTCATTCAGAGTTCATAAGTTAAACTAAATAAAAGTTTCCATCTGGAGCTCCTTCACGGGATTCGACACTTGTAAACACTCGCTCCATCGGTCCCACAGCTCTCCTGCGGCACCGCCCACGCTCATCACAGCTACCAATCACAGAGCTTGCGATATGCGTTGCTGCAGCGTGTAGTTGTTTTGAGAGGTGCGAGTTGTCTGTGCCGGACCATACATGTGCGCTTGACGCAGAAGTATAAATCAGCTTTTAGTTCACCCTAAAATTAAATTGTTATTAGTTATTCACCCTCATGGTATTCTAGTTCTCTGAGACCTTGAATGTAGATATTTTAGATTAAATCAGAGAGCTTTTACTGAAGTTATACTGATTATCAAGTTTTACTGATTTCCTTAATAGACCTTCTGTTTAATCTGGTGAATGTTGCATTTCTCAAATCAAGTTGAAGATATTCTGTTAAATGTGCATTTCTAAGAGTGTGTGTTGTGCCACCATCTGTAGAACTTGCAGCTACTGGTGCCGACGTTATTAAATATTAGTGTGGAGCCGCATATATTGACCACTTCTTCTTCTGTTGTTCTCTCCAGAAACATCCACATGGACACCCCGTACCCCATCAGCCGCAGTCAGGACGAGCTGCACTACACCTATCTGGACACGTTTGGCAGACCTGTGCTGGTGGCCACCAAGAACAATCTGGTGGAGCAGCACATTCAGGATGTTGTGGTGAGTTCAGATTTGCGTATTTGATTACTTATTTTCACATGTTGACCGGTATGAGAGTAATACAGTAAAAATATCAAAACCTAATTTCTTAATAAATATGCATTGCTAAACGGCTTTAAAAGGGGCTTTTCTTAATATTTTTCTTAACTTAGATTTTGGATATTCCAGTACAGTGGTCCCTCGTTAATCGCAAGAGTTACGTTCTAAAAATAACCCACAATAAGCGAAATCCGCGAAGTAGTCAGTACAATTATTGCAGATGTTTTAAGGCTGTAAAACCCCTCACTATACACTCTTCTCAGACAGGCATTAACATTCACACTTTTCTCTCGTTTAAACACTCTCAAAGTTCAAACCTTTGTAGAAAAATAACTCCAGTATTAGAATGAACCCAAAGATCAACCTGTTGAGGCGTAAACATTCATCGCTGTCAGCAAAAGTTTCATAAAGCTTTTGTGCGGATAATGTTGGCATCCAGCGTAATGTTCTTTTTCCTGCAGTCACTGAAGCAAAACTAAAGCAGACTCCATCCTTAAGGGGGTCGCACACCTGATGCGCCGCGCACATGACAGTTGGAAGTAACACACACCTTTGCATGTTATTTAAAATGAAATGGTTCAGGTGGCGCGGCAGAAATATGAACAGTGTTCTGAGTCGTAGGTGGGTGTCGCAGACAGCAAGCAAGTTAGCGATCGAAGGTTTATGTTAATTTGGCAAGCTGAACACTTTCTGTACTGTACAGCAGACAGAGGAGATTGATTAACAATGGTCTACAGCCAATCAGGATGCAGAACACAATGCACTGTAAACCCCCTCCCCTCCCAAAAAAAAAAACATGTTAAAGCGAAAGGTGAACTGCGTTATAGCGAGGGACCACTAGTTGTTTCTTTGCAAAATATTGTCCTATTCCAACTAACCATACATCAATGGAAGTTAATTTATTTGGCTTTCAGATGATGTTTAAATCTCAGTTTCCAAATGACGACATTGATGATGACATTTAAGCAAATCGAACAATACAAACGGCCAAAAACAACTAAGATCGTCAAAACCATTTAATTAATGTGTGAAATGTGTTGTCATAAACTAAAATGCCACTGGTACATTTTACTACTAATTTTTATTACTTTTTTTATGTTAATTAAGTTAAATTTGTTAATGCTTTAACACTAAACTGAAATGAGTCGAAGAAAGGCTGTTTATAAACTATACATTATTAATATAATAGTCATATTTTCAATATTACATTTAAATTCTTTTGCCTGTTTCTGTTTGCGTTTTTTGTGCATAATTTAAATATAAATATTTTTTCTCACACTTTATTTTCTAGACTCAAATGAGATTTTATTCAATTATTTTATTAAAATCAAACTACTACAGTATTTTTGTTCAGTATGCAAAATGGAGGCGAGATGCGCACAGTTGAGCAGCTGAAACAGTGTCACACTGCACATATAAAATGGTCTTCTTATCATTGTTTTGGACTGATCTTCTCTGTAGACAAAGTACTGGTTTATCTGTTGAACCAACATATTCAAGTCTTCCAAAGAAATCAAAGTTCATGCAAAACAAAGTGGCAAAAATGAGCAAATGTGTTTGTCTGAAGTTTAAATCATGTTTGTGTCTTTCTCGTTAGGTTCATTACACCTTTAATAAGATCCTGATGCTGCAGGAGCCGTTGTTAGTTGTGGGAGCGTTCTATATCCTCTTCTTCACGGTCATCATCTATGTGCGCCTCGACTTCTCCATCACTAAGGTGCGTCTGGAGCTCACTTTTTTTTTTTTTTTTTTTTTTTGTGCAGTTGTGATATTGCATAAAAAATATCATTGGTTAGAAATGGCAAGATTACCACAATTTGGGGGAAAAGGCAGAACACACACACGCACACACACACACACGATACAGGCCTGTTGTTTTAGTCATCAGTTGTCATTCAGTGCCTCTGAAACGGGTGTGCTGTCATTTAACCAAATCATTTAGTTCAAAGTAGTGCTCTTGTTCTGTTGAACACGTAATGAAAACGATTCTTTACTTGCTAATTATTTATGCAATATTCATATTTTTTGTTAAATTCATGACCTTGAATTCTGGGTTAACACCTGTTAATAAAAAAAAAAACTATTAGTTAATAATAAAAAAGTCCATTAAGAACAAAAATGTCCGTGTCAACAAAATGTGTATGTATATATAAAACTCTATCCATATCTACACACTCACATAATTATTACATTTGTCTTGATGCACAGGAAAACTTAAGTATTTTTTCAAAAAGATGAAAAAATACACATTAAAACATTTGTTTTTTAATAATTTGTGAACTTGCCAGCAAATATGGAAGCCAATTAACAACAAATGTATACATTTTTGCTTAAAGGGCACTGGAAGGAAATCTTAGAGTTTGAATAAGTTGGTACTGAATTGGTGCTAAAAATTACCTTTCAGTACTTTCAAGAAAAAAACTAATATCTTCAGTGTAAAATAGATTCATGAAAGGAAATAAGGATGAAATATTTAAAGGTGCAGTAGGTGATCTCCCTAAATGCTAACCGGTTAGCATAATATCTTAGAAACACAATCGCTTCCCTGCTGTCCAAAGCCACGCCTCCTGAAATCTCAAACGTGCGCACCGTAAAGATGACCGAGACCCACTAGATCATGTCATTCGCCAGTTAGAAAATGTTTATAGTGCTTTATAATACTACAATTCCCAACAAAAAAAACCTATTATATCTAGCACGTTTTCAGCAAAACTTGTCATAATGTGCAGTATTTCATGCATGCAAGGATCGCAGGTCTCACTCTCACACGCTGTCCTAAAGCCACTACTGTATGGTTAGTGGTTGGCCGGTGGCGTGCAGGAATTACACTTATTACTAAGCCATACTTGCATGCTGTTTCAGAGCGAATATTCAGAGTAGCGGTAAACAATATGAGTGTGTCACAGGCTGTCATTGTTCAACAATGAACCGATGTGTATATTAAACCAACCTCACCTCAGTAAAGCAGGCTAGGCGGAATAGCGCTGTTTACTGATGTTTTGATGTTAAACTAAATAAAAATCTACATTATCGATGCTGTAAAAGGTCCCTTATGAAACTGAAAATAGTCAATCAGTCTTTCGCCGGAAGATTTCAGTGGCTGAACAACACTTCTGTGCGTATAACCCATTCATAACAACACAATCTACATCAGCTCTGCGTGACTAAAATAGTTTTAAAACATAGCATGACCTGTCTAACAGAAATACTTCAGCCATGTTGTCGGTCCTTCCTCCAGTGTGCAAAAGTAACTCCAATATTGATTCAGCATTTGTTTTTACCGATGTCACTCGTGTCTACATGACCGCGGCACGCGTGAACGGGTGCGCAGTTGTACAAATCTACATTTGCTGACAGACAGTTTGGGCTACTTATCAGAATTATGGGAATTATCAGCCCGACAATGTTTCATTGGATGAACATTTTTTAGTTTTATGCCTTACCCAGAATATAAAAATACATATAAATACATTTAGACCAGGGGTGTCCAAACTCGGTCCTGGAGGGCTGGTGTCCTGGAGAGTTTAGCTCCAACCCTACTCAAACACACCTGAACCAGCTAATCAAGCTCTTACTAGATATACTAGAAACGTCCTGGCTGGTGTGTTAAAGCAAGTTGGAGCTAAACTCAGCAGGACACTGGCCCTCCAGGACCGAGTTTGGACACCCCTGATTTAGACCATTCACTTTAATCATTACTATTGGAAAGTGAAGAGACTTCAACCAGCACAACAAACAATGTTTCTGAAGACAATCACCTACTGCACCTTTAAAAGTTCAATAAAAATGCATGTTTGTTTTGCCTGAATGAATACTGTTTAAATGAACAGTCAAAGCAACCACAAAAAAGTGAAAGAAGGCCGATGTGTGAAATGTGCAAGGGGTAATAAAGCTCTGTGTTTGCTCCTGCAGGATCCAGCAGCAGAGGTGCGCATGAAGGTGGCTTCCATCACGGAGCAGGTCTTGACTCTGGTGAACAAGCGTCTGGGTCTGTACCGCCACATGGATGAGGTCGTGAACCGCTATAAGCAGTCGCGGGACACGGGAGCGCTAAACAGCGGTCGGAAGACTCTGGAGGCTGAACATCGCACGCTCACCAACGACATCACTGCCTTACAAACACGTCTCAAAGCTGAGGGCTCCGATCTGGCAGAAAAAGTACGCTCTTTTTTTCACATTTAAAGTCCTGCTGTCTGAAGGTCCTGGTATACTTCAAGCGAAATCAAAAAAAGAAATGAAATTATGCAATTTTTAACTAAATCTGGCCAAAACAAAGTTCTTTTAGAGTTTGTTTCAGCAGTTCGAAACGCTCACCAAAGCTAACTTTTTAGTCTTAAACACCTTTTGAGTACCATTGGTCCTTGATGAGTATGGTGTGTGTCTCCTAGATCTCTGCCGCTTTTGGCGAGCTTCGCAGTGTTGGGCAAGCTACTTGGAAAATGTAGTGAGCTAAGCTATTTGTTACTCTTCTTAAATGTAGCTTAACTACACTAAAAGCTACCCTCTGGAAGATGTAGCAAGCTAAGCTAAAAGCAACATGGCAAAATTAGCTTGGCTATATATATATATATATATAAGTTTTAACAAAACATTTTGTACAATCAAGGTTGTGATGTTTTCCCTATAGTGACCTTAATAAAATGAAAACCTTAAGAAATAGAAAAATAATAATAAATCAAAATGGAATAAAATAAAAATAATCTTTACAGTATTGAATACATTTACAATTAGACCATATCAATTGTAAAAATATTTCAAATAAATAAATATCTACATGATAATACAAACCCATAATCTGACATTTATAGTGGTCTTCTACATAAATATGAAACCAAACAATATTGATGAAGACTCTCCCCTTTAACTGATTCATATAAAGAAATCTGGTTTAAATATGATCATATGTTGCCATGTCTAATAACCTTTTTGGACAGTTCCCTTCATTAAATATTTAATTTTCACTAATTTCACATGTAAGGCCAGACCACACATCCACACTGAAGCTTTAGGTGGGACTGATGATTTCCACTCAAGTAATATTCTTCGATGAATAGCAGGCGATGACATTTATTTTTACCTTGTCAATGATATGTTGTGTATTGGTACAGTTAAATAGCCATTTCGACACTAGGTTTTATTTTTAAATTAAAGGCATCATTCAGTGTTTTAAATATTTGTATCCAATAGTCTCTCAAACCCAGAACATATGGGAAAAAGTCTGCCTTGCCACTTTTTACATTGATCACACACGTCATCAATATCAGGATATGTTTTTGAGTCTGCACTGTGTAGTAGGCGTGATGAAGCATTTTCAATTGTATAAATTGTATATCCAAGTCAATTCCATCTTAGTGATCTATAAAACTGCCAATGAAACCTATGAAGTATGATTGTTCAGTTATTTACTTCAATTAATATGCTGTCCGGGCAGCACAGTGGTGCAGTGGGTAGTACAATCGCCTCACAGCAAGAAGGTCGCTGGTTTGAGCCCCGGCTGGATCAGCTGGCGTTTCTGTGTGGAGTTTGCATGTTCTCCCCGTGTTGGCGTGGGTTTCCTCCGGGTGCTCCGGTTTCACCCACAAGTCCAAAGACATGCGCTATAGGTGAATTGGGTAAATTGTCCGTAGTGTATGAGTGTGAATGGGGGAGTGTGGATGTTTCCCACAGATGGGTTGCAGCTGGAAGGGCATCCGCTGCATAAAACATATGCTGGATAAGTTGGCGGTTCATTCTGCTGTGGTGACCCCAGATTAATAAAGGGACTAAGCCGAAAAGAGAATGAATGAATGAATATGCTGTCCCAAACAGAAACATATACAGTCACTCAGCCTTTTCAAACTTCTTTTAGGTCTCAAATGAGCTGTTGTTTACTAAAGCGCTCCCATGTGTGCTTCTGCAGGTTGGAGAGATCCAGAAGCTGGATGGGCAGCTGAAGGATCTGGTGTGTCGCTCCTCTCAGGACGCCGAGAGGCTGGTGGCCGGAAAGGTAAAGAAGGACGCCTACATCGATTCTGATAAAAACCTGACAGGCAAGCGTCACGAGCTGGTCAACCGCATCGACAGCCTTCTGGACGCCTTGTAAGTCAAACATCAGCATCCGGGCGATGAAAATCAGCACTGCCCTCTGACACAATCGCCCACACTCAAACTGGACTCAGATCAGTAGAGTACACGCATTCTGTGCGCAGTACAACCTGATTTTGCAGGATGTTCATGCTGTTTTGTTGCTAAAAAGTGTGTGTGTGGTTGTGGACGAGGGTTTAGTGTTTGTAATCTTTTTGTTTTGTTTCTGAATGTCAGATGCAGTCTTCATTTTTCACAGTCCAGCGATTTAATATTCCTTTGCAGTTTCATTCGGAGTCGGGTTTAAATTGAAACGAGTTGCATTTAGTCACTTTTCAACTGAAAAGAAATGAACGTCTTTGCACTTACTGTTATCAAGATGAATAATTCCTCCCCGTCCTAAAACGTTGGTATGAACCAAATGCTGAAATGAATCCACACGGATATGCTCATGTTTTTGCAGATTTTCTTATTGGGGTTTTGTATGATCATTTATTTGTTTTGTTTTTTTAAAGGACGTCTTTCAGTTCCTCATTGAATGACATGAGTGAGGTTGATTTTTGTATGCCAGGGGTTAAATGTGGCAGGTTTTGCTGGTGCAACATTTTCAGGCCGTTAATAAACGTGTTAAAAACCAGACCTGTGATTTGGGGTTATTTTAAGGTATGTTTGCAAACGCATTGCTTTTCAAAATGACATCAGCCACAGGGTTTTTATTCAATTTAAAAGTTATGAATATTAGCTTTGATATTAATTTCCATTAAAAGTACTGACTGATTGTTTCGCTAAATGTAACAAACCAACACATTTTGCAGAAACTCTTAGCGCAGCACTGCAGAATTTGGCAAGCTCATACTCTAGTGTATGGCGCTGCACAAAGAGGTGGGGTGAAACAAGATGATTAGACATGTAAAATATGGACCAATCGCTCGCTTTTTTAAATGACTGTACAGAGAGGTCACGTTATGATCTTCGTTTGGTCATACGCCGTCAGTGATGTGATTTCTCAGGTCATAGTTCACCAAGCTTAAGCTTTCCTACGCAGCGAACTGTGAAAGTTGTCGCACGAGCTTGCGTGTCCGGTCTGTTGTATACGCATGCGTATTAATGGTAGTGTATGGGGAGAATAAGTGCAGTGTGACTGCGGCTTTACTCTGCACATGTTATTGTTTGCAGTATGGCGGATGATGCTAATTATCAATGCATATATAGATTGGTTTATTATACATTCTAAAATGGCACTAGTATTACGTTGAAGGCAAAAATGTTTAGTTGTAATGGTTTCTATGAAATAAACACACAAATGTTATTTTAGCAGTGTTAGTTGGTTTGATGTGATGTGATGGTTTTTAATTATAATTCTCAAATATAAAGTACTAAATCAGGGGTGCCCACACCTTTTCTTATGAAGGGCAGAAGATAAACCTGGCTGAGGGCTGTGGGCTGAAGTTAAATATAACAAACTATTACATTAAATTACATTATTATTTTAATAATAATAATTCGGCTTAGTCTCTATTTCAGGGGTCGCCACAGCAAATGAACCGCCAACTATTCCGGCAAATGTTTTAACCAGTGGATGCCCTTCCAGCCGCAACCCAATACTGGGAAGCACCCATACACTCTCATTCACACACACACACACTATGGCCAATTTAGATTATTCAATTCACCTATAGTGCATGTGTTTGGACTGGGGGGAAACCAGAGCACCCGGAGGAAACCCACGCAAACATGGGGAGAACATGCAAACTCCACACAGAAATGCCAACTGAACCAGCCGGGACTCGAACCAGCAACCTTCTTGCTGTGAGGCGACAGTGCTAACCACTGAACCACCCTATAAAAAAACTTTTATTCTATAAATCTGATGTCTTTTATGTTTCTACTAAAACTGATACAGAACAACACGCTTACATTTGTCTTTTTAAATTAATACTGCAATTCAGAAGATAAAAAAACCCAAAAATGTCTATTAAATCTGTTTATAATGCTATAAAATCTTTAGTTTTACATAATTGGCGTTCTTTTGAACATATTGTGCAAAAATGTGTCAGTCACAATCAGTACTGATGTATTCAACATTGATATTAGTTTTAAACTCAAGTGATTGTCACATTGTCATAAATCATAAATGACGTTCGTCTTGTCTTAACACTATATGGAAATATAAACAGTCACGTGCTATATAAACATCCATACACGCACGCATTCATACATTATGGTCAATTTTGTTTTACCCAATTCACCTATAGCGCATGTGTTTGGACCAACACGGGGAGAACATGCAAACTCCACACAGAAATGCCAACTGGCCCAGCCGGGACTTGAACCAGAGACCTTCTTGCTGTGAGACGACTGAGCCCCGTGCTGCCTAAACAAATTCAATCACATGGTATCAGGTCAAAACGTATATTTGTGTATGTTTATTGCAGCTGGAAGGGCATCTGCTGCATAAAACATATGCTTGAGTAATCAGCGGTTGATTCCACTGTGGCGAAAGCCGAAGGAAGGTGAGTATGTATGTATGTATGTTTATATCGTGCACATGGTGTAGCGCAGGGGTGTCCAAACTTGGTCCTGAAGAGCCGGTGTCCTGGAGAGTTTAGCTCCAACCCTAATCAAACACACCTGAACCAGGTAATCAAGCTCTTATTAGACATACTAGAAACCTCCTGGCAGGTGTTTTGAAGCAAGTTGGAGCTAAACTCAGCAGGACATCGGCCCTCCAGGACCGAGTTTGGACACCCCTGGTGTAGCGTATCATTTACCTGTAGAGCCTGCTATGCGTGTAATGACCACAAGAGGGCGATATCAATCTGCAAATCTGAGCCGCTGAAGCTCACTGGAGCTGTCTGACCTCCAGCGTGAACCCTGCTGTCTTCATGTTCAGTCCATGTTCTTAGATTAACAAAAAAGAAGCCTACATCATTATTGCAGTATTTTCATAGCGACATGTTCTGATCGATCACTCAATACAAAAAGCTTTTATTATTGTTGCATTATTTGTAGCCTTTCAAGAATTAATCAATTAATCTAAATATTTCATGAGGGGGGCTTAAAATTGTTTTTTTTCCCCCAACCCATTTCTAAACATAATTCATTCATTTTCTTTTCGGCTTAGTCCCTTTATTTATCAGGGGTCGCCACAGCGGAATGAACCGCCAACTTATCCAGCATATGTTTTATGCAGCGGATGCCCTTCCAGCTGCAACCCATCACTGGGAAACATCCATACACTCTCAAACACTATGGATTTAGCAATTTAGAAATGCCAACTGACCCAGCCGGGGCTCGAACCAGCGACCTTCTTGCTGTGAGGTGATTGTGCTACCCACTGCGCCACTGTGCAGCCCTTCTTAACATAATAGTTTTAATAACTCATTTCTAATAACTGATTTATTTTATATTTGCCATGATGACAGCACATAATATTTGACTAGATATTTTTCAAGATACTAGTATTCAGCTTAAAGTGACATTTAAAGGCTTAACTAGGCTAATTAGTCTAATTAGGCAAGTCATTGTATAATGATGGTTCGTTCTGTAGACTGTTGAGAAAGAATATTGCTTAAGGGGCTAATAATATTGACCTTAAAATGGTTTAACAAAAATTAAAAACTGCTTTTATTCTAGCCGAAATAAAACAAATAAGACTTTCTCCAGAAGAAAAAATATTATAGGAAATACTGTGAGAAATTCCTGAATCTGTTCAACATCATTTGGGAAATATTTGACAAAGAAGAAAAAGAAAGGAAGGCTAATCATTTTGACTAACTGTATACACACACACACATCGAATCCATATTATCCAACCTTTCTTGAGGATCTCCAATAAACGACTCCACATCACATCCCATTATTAGCTGGCAGGGGTCACGACCTTCCCTCATGAGGTCATCGCTGGTCACCACAGGGCCATTTCCTGTGCCAAAATAACAAGAGGCATGATAACGCAAACATATTGTACACGCCGTACAATAATCATTCTGAAAATACACACTGGAGGGAAACCGAGACAATGTCTGTTAGCGCTGATGCTTATAGCGGCCGGACTCTTACAATGGCTGCTCTCTGTGTTTGTGCTGTGCTCTTTTGCAGAGGAGGGTGGGAAACTCCGCCAAACGCTCATTCTCACACATTCGCAGACAAAATGCTGTCAAAAATGGCTTTTGTGAAAGTCAAGGGCATGCGTGAATGCAGAGGAGAACATTTCTATATGCTTGTGTTGTACATTACGTACTCCTGCTACAGCTCAGATGTTTGCTGATCGTATCGGAGCGTTAGTTTGGGTTACACTGTACACATTTATTGACATGATTGGGCATGGATTGCTGGAGGAGTTTAAAAATGTGTTTTCAAGCATGTATGTTTTTACACTAAGCTGAATAGACAACTAATTCATTTTCCTTCAGCTTGCCCCCTTATTTATCAGCGTTCGCCACAGCGGAATGAACCGCCAACTATTCCAGCATATGTTTTACACAGCAGATGCCTCTTCCAGCTGCAGCCCAGTTCTGGGAAACACCCATACACACTCACACACACACACACACACACACACACACACATATATACACTACGGCCAATTAAGTTCATTCAGGAAACCCACACCAACACGAGGAGAACATGCAAACTCCACACACAAATGCCAACTGACCCAGCCGGGACTCAAACCAGCGACCTTCTCGCTGTGAGCCGACAGTGCTAACCACTGAGCCACCGTGTCCTAACGTGTCCTAAAAAGACAACTTTTGTTTCCAATTATATTAGAAATTTCTTAGCCATTTCTGAATATGAACTTCCCTTTTCCCAGTGTACGGCTTAAAGGTTTAAGATCAGTGAGATTGTCTTTTTGAACTATATTTAATAACGTAATTCTTGATGGAAAAATAAATTGATCTAAAGTGAAAGAATAGAGGCCTCACAGTGGCGCAGTGGGTAGCACGTTCGCCTCACAGCAAGAAGGTCGCTGATCGCTGGTTCGAGCCTCGGCTGGGTCAGTTGGCCTTTCTGTGTGGAGTTTGCATGTTCTCCCTGTGTTGGCGTGGGTTTCCTCCGGGTGCTCCGGTTTCCCCCACAAGTCCAAAGACATGCAGTATAGGTGAATTGGGTAAGCTAAATTGTCCGTAGTGCATGAGTGTGAATGGGTGTGTATGGATGTTTCCCAGAGATGGGTTGCAGCTGGAAGGGCATCCGCTGCGTAAAACATATGCTGGATAAGTTGGCGGTTCATTCCGCTGTGGCGACCCCAGATTAATAAAGGGACTAAGCCGAAAATGAATGAATGAATGAATGAAAGAATAGACGTCTGTAATGTTACAAAGTATACATAAAGTTCTTCATTCATATATAGTATAATTATATTTATATATTATAAATATAATTCTTTTAGATAAATTAACTATTTATCAATAACAATGGCAATACTTACAAATTAAGCAGCATGTCTGTTTTCAACAAAAAAAGTAATATAATTATAATTAATAATAATTAATTATAATAATAATTATAATAATCCTCGGCTGATCGCTGGTTCGAACCTTGGCTGGGTCAGTTGGCGTTTCTGTGTGGAGTTTGCATGTTCTCCCTGTGTTGGCGTGGGTTTCCTCCGGGTGCTCCGGTTTCCCCCACAGTCCAAACACATGCGCTATAGGTGAATTGGGTAGGCTAAATTGTCCGTAGTGTATGGGTGTGAATGGGTGTGTATGGATGTTTCCCAGAGATGGGTTGCACCTGGAAGGGCATCCGCTGCGTAAAACATATGCTGGATAAGTTGGCGGTTCATTCCGCTGTGGCGACCCCAGATTAATAAAGGGACTAAGCCGAAAAGAAAATGAATGAATGAATGAATTATAATTATAATAATAATAATAATAAAACCGATAAATGATACTAAAAAGATTTATTAAAAATTAAATAAAAATCTATTATTTTAATAATGCATATTTTATAAATAAAAAAAACACATCAAATATATTAATTTAAGAAAAAGTAAATAAATAAAAAAATCATTGTAAAAATTAATTTGAATGAAATATTGTGCAACACTTCTAAATCTAGATGATGAATTTCCATCTGCCTGCACGTTTACATTGGTCTGTATCCTCTAGATATCTTTGTCATAGTAAATAGGCGGGCCATTTTTTTTATTTAAGGCCCATTCTCACCCAATAACTATTTTATTATCATCCACACTAGCGCATGATAATGTTCTGTTTACTGTAAACATGCTTTATATCCTATTGACATTGTCACTTTAAATGCTCGATTTCTTTAAAACTGTATGGATTCTACAATCACATTCATGAGGTCAAATATCAAAAATCTCAAGATCTCTTGTTGTGCATTGCTCTCTGTGACTGATGAAATTCCACTAATAAACTGTTTTATTTATAAAAGTTAATAAAAGTTGAATTAATGCAAAAAAAGGTGCATTTAGGAAAAGCACATTCAATCTCTACAATGCAAATCCCAATAAAAGCTTTGTCAGTTATTGTTAAATATTTATTTCCCTGTGTACAATCTGAGTCAACCATTGGATCAACTTTGAAAAAAATAAATCATTAAAGATTTGAAGAAGAATGCAGTTGTTTTGTTTTTCCGACTTAATTTATTACAGTTTTCAGTTTAAGTTGATGCAATGGTTGACCTTTTAGAGCAGGGGTGCCCTTTTAGAGCACGGATGTTTCTAGAATGCCTAGTAAGAGCTTGATTAGCTAGCCCAGGTGTGTCTGATTGGGGTTAGAACTAAACTTTGCAGGACACCGGCCCTCCAGGACCGAGTTTGGACACCCCTATATTAGTGCTGGCAGCTAGCTCTCTGCAACTCTCACATGGCTGCCCACTGAAGCTAAGCAGGGCTGTGCCCGGTCAGTACCTGGATGGGAGACCACATGGGAAAGCTAGGTTGCTGCCGGAAGTGGTGATAGTGAGGCCAGCAGGGGGTGCTCTGTTTGAGTCCTAATGCCCCAGTAGAGGCCTCCTAACCATCCCCATATCGTAATTGGCTTCATCAGTCTGTCTCCTCTCCACCAATCAGCTGGTGTGTGGTGTGCGGTCTGGCGCAATGTGGCCGCCGTCACGTCATTCAGGTGGATGAGGAGTATTACTACATTAGATTGTAGATAGGGAAATAGATTTTAAACAATAACTAATAAAGCTAATGTGCTTGAATGTATCTGTTTGCATGTATACAACAGTTTATAGGAAGTTTTTTTTTTAGATCGAATTTTACAGTGTAGAAAGTGAATGTATTAACTCTCAGAGTCCAATGAATTATCCGTTTTGAATTGATGTCACCTTAAATGCAGCAACTTCAGATTCTCAGTTTGAGTTTTGAGCCAGAAGTGAGATATTTGACCTTATAAAGCCCACGTGCATACAAACGAATATAGGGGGTTTTCAGTGTGAGCTGTTTCGGTGAAAGAAAGGGTCGTTACGGGTGATGTTCCTCCATCACAGCTTCATCTCGTACACACACTTCAGCTCCTGCCAAAGCTGCGGTTTAGCTGTTGACCAGACCGGAGCTCAAGTTCTGTTTGAAACCGGAATCCAGCAGCAGTACTGTATCCTGATGTGGTGTATAATGAAAGCTGAGACTGTGGGGGGAGGTGGAGGGTCCTGAACACACACACACACACACACACACACACACACACACACACACAC
>CAIGQW010055047.1:1650482-1667054 GCA_903798125.1 Danio choprae | reverse complement strand
TAGAGGCCAAAAAAAGGTCCAATTTAACCAAATTGTGCAACACAAACACAGAACCTGGCCTCCTTTGCGTTTTAATACAGATAAACACTAGATGAAGACATAAAAGAGGAAGGATGACCTTTTCATTCTTGGGCTCTCTGTTGGAACCACAGCAAAGGTCACACGGCTCTTTCTGATGATGCTGGGGCATCCCAGATTACACTCACCTATACAAACACTCACGCACGCAAATCACACATTGCATTAGTTAGGTATTATTAGCTGAACTTCCTCTTTCAGGTCTGTCACAAATTCATAGAAATAAGGTCCCTTGGTAATGAAATGCCAAGCAAGGGGTGGAGTAACGGTAACCATGTTCAATAGCCTGAGAAAAGTATGTAGGAGGGTACGGCGGTTACAGCATGTGTTCTTCCATTGTTCCTCCCCCCAGAGACACATTCATAAACCCACATACACATAAAAATACATACATCGGGCTCCTGAAGCCTGAGACCACAAATCTGGCATTGAAATCATGACGACTTTATTTAAATTAGGAAATTATGATGAGGATTGAACCATGTTTTAGGCGGACCCGCTGTTTTGGTGGGTGGTGGGGCTGTTGTAAAGGTGTATTTAAGGTAACTACATAGAATTATATAGACAAAAATAATTTATATGAATGCAATATTGTAACTACTGTGAACTAAAATATGAATAATGATGAAAGTGCACATAAGGCAATAAAAAAAAACTACAGTATTAAAAATGCTGGGCAATTTAAAACCACATTTAGGACACTTTTGGACCAACCCAATGGCTGGTTTACATTTTTGAATGAAAATGTAACCCAATTGTCCATATTTTACCCAAATTTGAGTTGAAATAACCCAGCACTGCAGGAATCGCATAAATTATTTATTTAGTATTTTCATTTCAGTAGGGTAAAATTTGGTTCCATAAAAGAGATAAAAATCAAGGTAAAACTATATGGCCACTGTGCATTTTACTTTTATGTTTGCTTTTGAAAACACTATTGGTTGGGTTTAGTTAAGGGTTTAGGTCAGTGGTTGATTAGAGGATCTGCACAACAAGCTCCTCCTTCTCATGGACGTGTATCTTAAACACACACAGACAAAAACAGACCCTACGTAATGTATTTTAAATTAAAATAAAATGTAAACAGCATCCTCGAATGGATTTGTCATCTGAAACATGCAACAAAACATACCCAGAGCAATGCATTTTGTGTTTAAAAAACGTATAGGCTGAGGTACGTTTTCTAATGAGCCTGGACTGGGTTTCTCTGAACATTCCTCAAAGGAAGGTTTTGAGTTTGTTTCAAGCGTTTGAGTTAACGTTCCAGAAAGGTTTGCTGCTGTTACATAATTGGTAGGTGTGGCTTTGAGGCTCTGCCTTCTAGGGCTTGTGCTGTAATCCAGACACAGTCATTTCAGCAGTGAAATGTCCCACTTCCGAACTCAATGTGTTGTAGTCAATCGTGCGTCACTGTCGCATATCACCACGAGATGTTTATATTTCATAACAGAAACAAAAAGAACATAAAATGCAGGTTCTGAAAACAGCTGATGTAAAACACACTAATCTTGCTGAAGCAGAACTATAGCCGCCATATATAAAGTGACTCGCTGAAGCCTTGCGTCTTTCTGAAGTCGAGGTTCTCCAATCTGTCCCAAGATCAGAGGTCAGATGTCTGACTTAAAACAGCATTCAAGACATTATTTTTCAAGTAGGAAAATCCTAATTTTGAGTCGTCTGAAATGCAGCATTAATTTTCTCTTTCAGTCTTGCATGGTCAGTTCGGGGTGCAATCCAAGTGAGATATAATGCCCTCTGAAGACAATTAAAAACAATCACAGCCACCATACTGATGATGGCTCATTCCAAAACCAAAGTGCTCAAAAACGGCCACTTCAAAGAGCGCTTCGAATTAATTTATTATGGTACAGCTAATAAACACTTAAGGCTCCCATGATCCTTTGTAAAGGGAAGTCAGAGGGTCACAGAATGGGTACAACTGGAGACTCGTGGTGCATTCCAAATGAGTTATATCGCCCTCCGAAGGGAACTGCAGAGGGAAAAAAGTCATGGCTGCCATATTGAAGTGTCGTTGCAAACCGAAGTGCTCAAACCTGGCCACTTCGAAGAGCCCTTTGAAATTAAGCATTTTGAAAAATAAAACTGATGGACATTTCAGGCCATCGTCCTTTAAGCAGGAAGTTGTTTGGTGTCACACACTGCACACAATTTGGAGGGCTCATTCCTATGCTCTAATCCCTTCAGAGGGAGCCCTTCTGAATGGAACAGTGTCAGAGTTCCAATTCACATACATACTATATATATAGTAATTTCCTATACTACTGTAATGTTTATGGCAGTCAGATTTGGTACATTATAATGGTCAAAACTAAACTGTGCTTAAAAAAAAAACACTTTACAGCAACCTTCATCAGTCGATTCAAAGTTTCACATACATAGACTATACAATACTGTTAAGACAGACAGTAGCTGATAATATTACTCAAGTAAATGAAGAGCATTATCATTTACCATCACTTTATCATCACATTAAGATAAAAAAAATTACAGAGAATCACTTAAAGGGGACCTATTATGCAAAGATCACTTTTATAATTGGTTTAAACACAATTGTGTGGCAACAGTCTGTAAATATAACCAGCCTTTAATTCATTTATTCATTTTCTTTTCAGCTTAGTCCCTTTATTAATCAGGGGTCACCACAGCAGAATGAACCGCCAACTTATCCAGCATATGTTTTACGCAGCGGATGCCCTTCCAGCTGCATCCCATCACTGGGAAACACCTATACACTCTCATTCACACACATACACTACGGACAATTTAGCTTACCCAATTCACCTACAGCGCATGTGTTTGGACTTGTGGGGGAAACCGGAAGAAACCCACGCGAACACGGGGAGAACATGCAAACTCCACATAGAAATGTCAACTGACCCAGCTGAGGCTCGAACCAGTGACCTTCTTGCTGTGAGGCGACAGCGCCACCCACTGCACCCCCGTGCAGCCCCAGCCTCTAATTGTAAACATTTATTGATTATATTTTTTATAATCACACTTGATAAAAACAGTCTGGAGAAACATTTTGATTGACATTCTCCCTTTGTACGTGTCATCAGAGCGGGGAAGCCCCACTCATTAGTGACGTTCTCTCCCTTATTAGCATAGACAGCCCTGAGTGAGAAGCAGCCGTCGGCCATTAGAGTTTTTACCGTTCCTGCTGATGATCAAAGCCTAAAAGAGGCAGTTTCAAACAGTTTAAATAAAATAGAAATACTTTCCGTGGCATTTCGGGCTGAAATTTCACATACTAGGAACATGAGAGATGATTTTACATCTTGTAAAAAGGGCCATGGCCTCACGGTGGCGCAGTGGGTAGCACGTTCGCCTAACAGCAAGAAGGTCGCTGGTTCGAGCCTCGGCTGGGTCAGTTGGCGTTTCTGTGTGGAGTTTGCATGTTCTCCCCGTGTTGGCGTGGGTTTCCTCCAGGTGCTCCGATTTCCCCCACAAGTCCAAAGACATGCGCTATAGGTGAATTGGGTAAGCTAAATTGTCCATAGTGTATGTGTGTGAATGAGAGTGTGTGGATGTTTCCCAGTAATGGGTTGCAGCTGGAAGGGCATCCGCTGCGTAAAACATATGCTGGATAATCCGCTGTGGCGACCCCAGATTAATAAAGGGACTAAGCCAAAATGAAAATGAATGAATGAATGAAAAAGGGCCATATTAGGTCCCCTTTAAGAGGGAAGCAATTTGAAGACTCTACGGTGCTCTTCTATAGCACATATTTCTCCAGTCAGCGTTTAGGGGTATAAATAAATCACTGAACAAAAATACTAAGAGTTGCATGAATGCATGAGTGACCAACACTGACTGTAAAAACACCACTAAAAGCTGAAATAATGATTCATTTTTTCATACACACAATAAAATTCCGGCAGCAAAGTTCATTGGCAGACTTCAGATCATCTGCGACTGCTTCTAAGAAATGTTTTCCAGGAACGAGCCACATGCAGCAGGTATGAGGACGTCATTTTATTTCCAGTTCAGTTTTGTTCTTTCTCATTTTATTTTCTCAATTTCTCCTCACTGATTCATACGGTACTTACTGTACATATAAACCAAACAACCTCAAACTCAATACAGCTGCCTTTGAGCTCCGCTGATTGCATTCCTCACAAACACACACACACATTGACAAAACAGGAAGTGAAAATATTAAGCAGGAAATACTTCAGTTGTACTATTAGGTCTGAAACAGACCCAAAATCTGTCAAAATGGTGTGAAAGGCAGGGAGAAATTATATATATATGGTGCACGGCTGACTGCTTGCCACACTTGGCTGTGCACGGCTGCTTCGCAAAGACAATACATCTGTACTGTACAGCTCCGATACAAAAAGAAAGAGAAACGTGTACCGGAGAGAGAAGTGAGAAAGATAAAAAGGAATAGAGAGAAAGGGTTTCACATAAATACTCGTGGTTAAGGGCCACCTTTAGTGCTTTTTGTGGTTTTCATATTAGGGTGAATTATGTGGGACACACTGAGATACTGAGTATTTTCAAGGTTTTGTGAAGCCCACATTTCCTATGTGTAAGTTCATAATCCCTGTAAACATGAAGCAAAGAGTTTTAGGCATATGATCATGGTGGCATTAAATTAACAACTTTGCTGTTTAGTTGTAATGATTAAGTGTTGCCAAACATTACTACAAAAAACAACAAACCCCAAAAAATATGCAGGACATGAAATCTCTAAACTAAAACTTCATCTTCATTAAATCCAAATTACTTTATCAGTATTAAAAAAAACAAGACCTACAAAACGACGCACAACGACCCTACAAAATGGTGCTAACAATATCTGGCAACATGGAGGAAAGCGGTTTCATGATTCACGAAAACGAAGCAGTTCATAAGAGTCATCTGTTCAGTCGATGCTTTAATAGATGATGTTTCTTACATTAATTACAGGCATATGGTGTTTTTATGCGGTCGAATGTAAACTAAACTATTTTATTTACTTTTTAGTAAGAGTAACTACTGTTGTGATTAATTGGAAATGTGTGAAATGTTACTATTATCAGGAGTTGTTGCATAATGCTAGACTAACATCATGGATGTGTGGTCAGATATTTCAAATGTTTTAATATATATATTAACATTACTAATCATTAATAAAATATAATTTATGATCAGGGTGGCATTCAAATGATGAGGGGTGGCAAAGATTTAATTAAATCTATACATATACCTCAAAACCTTTGCTGTTAAGTTGTAACGATTAAGTGTTGCCAAATATTACTAGAAAAAAACAAACCTCAGAAAAATGTTGCCAAATAAAACCAAATATTGAATTTTGCAAACAGGACATGGAATCTCTAGCATTACTCTCTAAGCATTACTTAATGCTGTCAGTATCAGTATGAACAAAAACAAGTCCTACAAAATGATGTGACGCTTATAAACAATAACAATATCTGGCAACATGGAGGAAAGCGGTTTTATGATTCACTAAAAAGAAGCAGTTCATAAGAGTCATTTGTTCAGACGATGCTTTAGATAGATGATGTTTCTTACATTAATTACAGGCATATGGTGTTTTTATCTCCTTATAATCATGCGGTCGAATGAAAGTAAACTAAACTATTTTGTTTACTTTTTAGTGAGAGGAACTAAACTACTGTTGTGATTAAACAGAAAGGTGTGAAATGTTCATTTAGATCAGTGCATGTTTACACATCATCAGCCTCCGGGTAGCACTGAACTTTACAACCAATCACACATTTCTGTTGATTCCGTGGCCAACCAGAGGTGTTAGATTAGTTATTGCTGAAGACTTGGGGGTTTGATGATTTTCTCAGCTTCAGTGATTATCAGGAGTCGTTACATAATGCTAGACTAACATCATGAATGTCAGATTTTCTCAAATGTTTTAATATTAACATTACTAATCATTAATAAAATATCATTTATGATCAGGGGGCATTAAAATGATGAGGGGTGGCAAGGATTCAATGAATGCTATAAATATACTTCAACAAATCAGGCTGTTTAGTTGTAATGAGCAAGCAACAACCTCAAGAAAAACTAAGGCCCAGTTCAGACTGCATGATTTTCCTAATCGTCAGATCACCATTGCTTTGACACTGCATGACTATCTAGAGTAGTGTTCAGTTGCTGCTGTGTTCATACTGCATGATGGATCTGTGACAGGAGGATACACACTGCAGGACTACAAAACAATCGCAATGTCTGGCTCACAAACGCACGCAAACAGATAAAATCACTCGAGGTCGCTTAATTGGAAATGGTAGCCTGCAATAAATAATTGAAATAATCTGCCATTCAAATGGTCCAATGCACTGAACACTGATTTACAGCAAGATTTCGGCATAAGAAAATATTATGTAGGCCTAATCCATAGTCATAACTGTGTATTTAAAACCCTAATATATCATCCTTTGTAAAGTAGCACAGTCATTCACTATCATGATTTGTTAATATGATGATCCTCAACTTCAATTCATCAAAATGTATATAATAACATTTATGCTTCAGCTCGAGAAGACATTTGTTTGTTTGTTTTCATGGCCATTACCTGGGTTTATTTTGATAACTAGGGTCCGTTCTTCGTACCTCGCTTAAATGATCCAAGATGATTTGGCAGATCCTGGATCTTTTAATCTTGATAACTGATCTCTGGCTAATTTGGTTCTTCAAACAAGTTACGCGAATCAGATTAAAATGTCTGGATGAACTGATCTGAGATCGCTGCGCGTGTTGTGAAGGACTGATCTATCGATCCTCGAAATCATGATCAGCAATGCAACGATTGGCTGACAGCACAGCAGCATTAGGACATTATCTGATTAATATTCAATTATCCATGTGAGCAAAATTACATAAAATTCATAGTAAACAGTTTGTTAAATATGATACACAATAACTTTCCACATTTGTTGTGGGCTACAGGCTTTACACTTTCATTCACAAATTTATTTCATTTTACATTTAGAGCGGATTTTCTTTATGATAGTAGCCTATTAAAGTTTATTAATCGGCGTAAGGACAATAGCTTAAATCAAAAAAAGTATTTTGATATTGGTATTTGATATTGATATTGGTAATATACACTTGCATATCAGCTGTCAAAACATGTGCATGACTGCATAAATTATTATTCCTTCAACAAAAAGAGAAATGTCTTTTTTCATACCCAAATTGTACTAAAGCTGGGTCGGTACCTTAAAGTAGTATGCGTTTGTATTTCAATATTAAGTCAATATTAATAAACCAAGTGACAATTTTGTACTTATATTTCAGAGTGCAGATTGCATAAGTTTTATTTATATACATTTGTTTTTACTCTTTTACTATTTTCTCCAGTGTATATAGCCTATAGGTTACTACTGTAAGAAAACATCAGCATTCAGTACATGCTTTCAGTATTACCTTTGCTTGAAAAGACCCGATCTAATCCTGTTTAGAAGCCTGCTCCCGAGCAGGTTTGAGCTTCCAGCAAGTGGCAACCTCCCGCTCTCCCTGGTGAAGCAAATACGGAAGTAACTCAAACTGCAATTCATCGAAATTCCACTAGTCCTGGCTCCATAATAGAGCAGATTTCTATTGAGCCCAATGTTAAAATGGCCAACTTTACAGCAGGAAAAAAAGGTGTTTACAGCCTGGTACAAAGAAAGATTTTGGTTCATATGGCTAATATTACCCTTCATGACAACTGTGAGGGGGGTGAATTTTTCTATAACTCATCCGTTTCGTTTTATATTAAGTTATATTAGGTCTGCATAATTAAGGGTGTGGCCACTTGAGTGACAGCTAGGTCTCGCTGGTCGCTGTCACTTCACCTCAGCAGATTAGCCGCTGAGCTTGGCATATATATCGTATTTTTGTATTGTTTTATGTGGCTTTACACAGTCAGTTGCTTTTTGGAATTATTTCTTACAATTATCAGATGATATGGCATGCTGTGTGCACTTAATTGTGCTCACAAACCATTCACGTGGCCTCCATTTCCCAGGTGAGTGAAATTACATACTTATATACCATCTCTATAAATGTATTTGTTTTAAGATCATTTATATTTTTCTTTAGAACTGTAATGCACTCCAGAATCTGACAGATTGATCAGCTGTAGGCTCTAGAACAGTCATCTGAAACGTTGCCGTACAGTGTTATGCCTGGATTTCATAATTAGCCTTTAGCATTTACTAACACAGACTATATTTGAAGTATTTGGAAGTAATTCGCGTTTTCCTCCCGTAGAAAAACCTCATAAGAACAATGCTTAGTGGCTCAATGTATTACAACAGTGTTTTAAAAAGTCTAAACACTTTACTGATATAATGTACAACCAAGCACATGTGTTCAGAACACAAACGAGCTGCAGGTAATGAAGTATTGCGCGTTTCTCCCAAAGAAAAGCCCGTCTAAGCAAAATGCTAGCAGGAGTCTGTAGCTCCGCTCACTCTCGGAAGAGTTTCGAAGAACGAAACGATCCTGGTTTTTGTCAAATCGTAAATAACCAAATCCAGCTACTTGAGTAATCCACGTACCAAGAACAGACCCCTGGATTATCCTTTTTATTTTTGTTTAACTGTACAACATCATTGGTTACAAATAAAAGGGCCACACTTTACAATACGGTTAATAATGTTAGCTAAGGTATTTACCAAAAATGAACTAATAATGAACCATACTTGTGCTGCATTATTTAATCATAGTTTAACTAATTAATGATTAAAATCTAAATTCATGCTTGTTTACATTCGGTAGTGCACTGAGTTAACATGAACTAACAATGAACCACTGTCTTTTCATTAACTAACATTAATAAAGATGAATAAATACTGTCATCAGATCAGAGAATGAGCTTTATTTCCCAAGTGTGCGCAAACAAACAATGAATTTTATGGTGGTTTGCAGGAGCTCACATACATATCAACACAAGAGAAAATAATGCAATACATGTATAGTTCTTAACTGTTTGTTCATGTTCGAGTTAACTAACATTATCTAACACAACCTTAGTGTAAATTGTTATCAATAAAATATATTTAGATTCATGCAGCTATATACAATAGTTATAATACCTTTTTAGCTTTCACAATTTCCATTAAGATTTAAGTGAAGGATGAACTAACACTTGTGTGGCATAAATGTTTATGAATTTTAATATGACTTCCACTAAATGTACTAAACTTTGGTAATAGTCTAGCCAGAGTTTTAACTTCTGTTGTTCTACCGAAGATATATTATATAAGAGTAATTCTGCTACTGTTTTGATGGCGTTTAACACAGTTTCACATGAATATAATGTAAAATACATCGCGTTTATCTTACCTATTATGGTTTCCTCACTGCAACAATATTTCCACGTGCTTCTTTTTTGATTGCCACCTGTTGGTCGATACCGTGTTGCCAAATATTACTACGAAAAAAAACAAACGCAAGCTATTCCCGAGAAATGGACCAAATAAGATCAAATATTCAATTTTTCCAACAGGGTATGGAATCGCTGAACTTCATCTTTCTAACTCATTAAAGTCCAAATTACAAGACGCGACGCGCCGCTTACAAATAAGGACAATATCTGGCAACATGGAGGAGTTTAGGCGGCTGCGTGATTCCACTGCACAGTTCATAAGAGTCGTTTGTTCAGACTTTAATAGAGGATATTTAGTTTCATTAATTACATGTATGGTATTTTTATGTCCTTACAATCACGCTGTAAATGATGAGGTCGAATATAAACGAAACTATTTTGGCTCTTGTGATTAAACGTGTAAAGTTCATTTGTCTCTGTGCATGTTTACTGTAGCGCTGAACTTTATAGCCAATCATATGTGTTTCTGGTGAGCTTATGACCAATCAGAGGAGTTAGATTAGTTATTGCTGAAGACTCGGGGGTTTTGTTGATTGAATTTCATTGAATTGAATGTGATTTTATTTTATTTTAAATGTTACTTTAAATGACACAAAACTACGCCGAAGTGTTAGAAAATAAATAAGTTAACAGTGCGTTTTTAGGCATATTTACTAAATAATGGGCCTGCTGTTATTTAAGACTTTTGGAAAACATGTTTGCATTATATTTTAATTAATTTTTTTTGTAAGTGCAGCTTTAGGTTCAGGTTCTTCATCTAGGCTTGGTTAAGCTAAGATTTAACTGATTGATAGACTGACTGATTGAGTAATTTAGGGTCATGAACATGCCTATAACGTTTTCTAGGGTGAAATGTGCAGTTGGCTAAACATGATATGATTATGATGCTGAAAAGTCAATTTGACTCTTAACGCAACTGAATCATTAATAAATGTATCTTTTACTCATAAAAAGTGGGTTCAAGAATGGTAATTTATGGCTAAAAAAGATTATTTCAGTCTCCAACATTTTCATTTTGGAGGTGTTTGGTTCAAGCATGGTAATTTTACTGGGGATCAAACCCATGATTTTGGCAGTGAGTGGGTGTGTATTGTAACAAAATAAAATAATAAAAAATAAAAGTTGTTATATTCATATTCAGTTTATATAGTCATATTTTTTTCTAAAAGTAAAGAAAGGTCAATAAACTTAAAATGATCTTTGCAAGTCTTGACATTTTAATTTTGGAGGTGTTTGGTTCAAGCATGGTAATTTTACTGGGGATCAAACTCATGAGTGCGTGAAATAAAATAAAATAAAATAAATAAAATAAAATGTTTTTATATTTATATTCAGTATTTTAAAAAGAAAAGTATAAAAAGGTCAATAAACTTAAAATGATCTTGTAAAGTCGTGCTTACTTTTTGTTGTGATATGTTAAATGTAGGGGGCGGCTCGGAGGCGAGGTGGGTAGCACTGTCGCCTCACAGCAAGAAGGTCGCTGGTTCGAGCCTCGTCTGGGTCAGTTGGCGTTTCTGTGTGGAGTTTACATGTTCTCCCTGTGTTGGCGTGGGTTTCCTCCAGGTGCTTTCATTCCTCCAGGTGCCGGATTCATTCATTTTCCTTCGGCTTAGTCCCTTTATTCATCAGGGGTCGCCACAGCGGAATGAACCGGCAACTTTTCCAGAATATGTTTTACACACCGGATGCCCTTCCAGCTGCAACCCAGTACTGGGAAACACCCATACACACTCATCCACACACACATACACTATGGCCAATTTAGTTTATTCAATTCACCTATAGCGCATGTCTTTGGACTGTGGGGGGAACCGGAGCACTCGGAGGAAACCCACGCGAACACAGGGAGAACATGCAAACTCCACACAGAAATGCCAACTGACCCAGCCGGGACTCAAACCAGTGACCTTCCTGTTGTAACCACTGTGCCACCATGTCACCCCTTTATAAAATTCATAATTCATAATTAGAACTGATATGAGAGTTAAACACACAGTATACGAACGTCAAAATTGTTTTGATTCACATTTAACTCTGCGTAAGTGTCCTGAACTATGGTTTAAAAACATCAAGAATGAAAAATCACAATAAAAACTATCAGATTACATCCAGAATGTTGCTGTTTTGTAATGTTAAGTGAACCCCCGTACAGCAGAAGCTTGAGCTTGACTGTAAATAAAGTGAGAGGGTGTGGTCCTGGTCCTGGTCCTGGTCTCGACTGCGCTCTGTGAGAAAATGGGTCGGCACGTCCACCTGGGACAGGAGCATTGTGTCCTTTCTCTGCCTCGAAAGCCAGAACTAAACTCTTTGGAGGAGGCCAGTACAGAAGCTGTGAGATTGTTAGCGTCACATTTCTTTACTCTTTCTTTTCTTTACTTTTTTACCCTTCTTCCTCGAGTCAATCATTATGTAGTGATAATCACGCAGCAGACTATTTCTGGAAAAACAAGCAAACAATTCAGACACTGATTTAATTACTGGATACGACAGAAATTGGACACTGGGACGTTGCATAAACATCGTAACTAATCACATATCTACGATTTTGTCAGCTCGGTGGATTCTGGGATGTTATGTTGAAACAGTAAACCTCATGATTGGTTTGCCATGTTTGATTTATGCACTCATAATCTGTCGAACTCACTGTCAAGTAAAAGTCAAAACAAATGTTTGTTGCGCCAGCATAACATTTCTTTCCTGGAGTTTGAAACAGCATGTTGGATAATGCTAGTCTCCGTCTGAGTTCTGACTATAAATATGCTCCTCTATCCAGTGCTGGAAGAAGGTTTGTAAACAAAATGAAATAGCAATGCTAACTTTAGCTTAGCGACTTTATAAATGCAGGCAAAGAAGTTTATATTGTGGGGAATTAAAGATGCCATTCAGTGCTAGCATGTTATCTATCAGGGAGATACATTTACTTTACATCTAGTCCCAGTCGTTTTTAAGTGCAAACATTAAAGGGATAGTTCACTCAATAAAATGAAAATTTACTTGCTATTTACTCACCCTCAAGTGGTTAAAAAAGAAATACGAGTTTCCTTTTTCTGTTGAATATAGCAGCGCAAATGTAGCAAGTCTGTGGTTACAGAAACTCAAACAGGTTTGTGACAAGTAAAGGATGAGTAAATGATATCAGAAGTTTCATTTTTGGGTGAACTACCCCTTTAACGCTTGTCTTGCAAACAAGTATTAGCATTGCAGCTATTACTGTTTACATATAATCAACTCTATCTATGAAACCTAGGAGGTGAAAGCCCCCTTCTCTAACAAAACAAGCACTTATTAGCATTTCTCCTGAAAGAGCCAATATTGAGGCCTGCATTGAGGCCACTCTCACCTGTGAGAGGTAACGTTTAGCAGCTTCAGCAGTATTCATATGTCCCACTTGAGACACTCGTGCATTCAATGCGTCCTCGTGGGACGGACAACATTCAGGCCTTCCTGTTCTTTTCTAAGGCAGACAAATTCATCCCCACTGTCTGTGCACAAACAGGCACATTCATCCAGCCTCCCATTGACAGAGCAAAGGGGGCAAGTGCTAATGCCAGAACAGGCTCAGGGGAGTGTTAGTCTGGACGGCCCATCCCCATCCGCACCCCATGTGCTTTCACCATCAGGTAACTGGAGAGGGTGAATCTAGGCCAGCCTGGCACACCGCCGAACTCAAGGGTGGGGGGATAGAGAGCAACGGGACTTGGTGTCTGTCCCCAGGAGATTTTAGCCAGGAAAGAAATGTTCAGAGACCCCAGTGAGACAAAAAGTATGAAGGGGCGAAAGCTTTTCTTTAAAAATCATCAGATAATTTGGCAGTGTAGATAGATGTGGAATAGCGCATGGACTAGAACCGAACTGACAAACTGAGCTTGCCTTGGAAGTCTTCTAGCCAGGGCTCATTTAAGCAATCTTTGGCTCTTCATCCATGCAGAAGAGCGAGGCAGCATAGGTGAAAACCGCTCCAGTCAAAACACACCACATTGTTTTTCCACACTTCTGCTTATGTTGTGTCTAGCTTCCCGAGGCCCCTATGTATTGAAAAGCAGCACCACTACAGAATTCATCTCTGCAATCTAAACAGCATCCAACTTCTAAGGATCATCTTTACTGATTCACGGGAAACAAACAAACGAACAAACAAAAATGTTCTCATCTAACTCTCAGACCTTTAATGAGCTTGACCTGCAGCGCCCCCACCAAACAAACACTGTAGTCGCCTCTTTTAATAATGGAGCACTTTTACAAAAAGTTTCCAGATGGGGGTCCTCACTTTTGGCTTTCAGCGAGGCGACATTCATGGCTGCATCTCCTTGCAGAGCAGGGGCATGGTTATGAGTCTCACATACTCTACAGCCATGTGCATATGCTTGCCGGGCTGGCAGACGCCAGTCTCTGTGAGATTAGAGCACTAATCAGTGATGCTGAGGGTGCTGGAAAGGCTCTATCTCACAGGGAAATCACTATGAAAACCTGTCTGCTCTCTCATTCGCTCAGCGGGATGTTGCAACTCCAGCATCTAGTGGGCCTTATCTCTACAAAGCAGATTGCAAAATTTGATATGCATCTGTGAAATGGTCGGAAATGACAGTCTCCAGAAAAAAAAAAACTAACTACATGATGAGTCAAACGGTGTGTCTCAACATCATGTCTTTTTCTCTTTCTTGCTCATCCTTTCCCCCTCTCTCTCTTTTATTCTGATCGCTTTAAACATCTAATCTCCAATTCTGGAGAGAAATATACACCAAGCAGATCACTTTCCCCAGCGAACAAGTGCTAAGGCAAATACCTGCAGTCAGTAGATGCGGCATGTGTCCACAGATACATGTGTTTGTGCATTAAAATTTCTTGCAGAGTGCATGAAGATTGGCATCAGCCAGATGCCATCTTGCTCTTCAACATGAACATCGTGGCTGATAAGAGTTTGTCCTCGTCAGCACAACACTCGAGCAGCACGACAGGGTTTTATCGCGGCTTGGAACTCTGTTATAAGGTGTGTTTATAAGAACTATCTGGAATGATAGGCAATCTGAGGGTTGGGGTTACGATACGAAGTGTGCATTTGAGGTGTGATTTGTTACGATAGGAGATTTACACGGGCGTGATAGCGTCTCAACCACAAAATTCCTAAAACTGCCCATTTATGCATGCATGTTAGGCGATACTCTCCTTACCATCTACCGGCTGTTTGTGAGTTTATAGCTCAGGAAGTTTATGGTCACCACTGTAAGACCACCATGAACAAGCGGATCAAAGTGTGCCGAAATGAAAGGTAAGACACTGAGGTCATTAAATTATGAGAGAACGGCAGCACGGAAAGAGGGAGGCTCTGACAGTTTTTATTTGTTCTGAAGCCCGCTCTATAAAAGGAAAAGTCTGTATACAACCACGCAGGGAGGTAGGCTCTCCAAACAAGGGGAAACCAGATCATTTTACTACTCTCAACCCTCCCACTGCACAAGAGTGGAGCCACGAGCAAAGCTGCCCTAAGGTCAACTCCCAACTGCCCCTACTTCAGCCATGACTTCACAGGCCACGGAGGCTTTCGAGGAGCGTGCATAATGCCACGGGTTGCACACTGGATATGCAGCTAGAGGTCGACTATGGAGAAAGAGAGAGAGGGAGAGAGACGAACAGACAGAAGTACAAAGAAAAAGTAGAGGGCCTTTTGATTAGTTTCCTTGGCAGGAGAACAAAACTGTAAGGAATGCAGGCAAGAGGGAAAAGAGAAGTGACCGAGAGAAAGGAGGGACAGAGAGAAAGAGAACAACAGTGGAGGCTACAGGACTTGCTGAGTAAGACTGGCCTCTTGTTGATTCATTTCCTCTTCAGCTTGTTCTTTTCCCCCCGTTCTATAAAACTGTTCATTCACTTTATGCTGGTCAACCATTTCCACTCCATGAACATTACAAAGATGCATACAATTCTTTATAGAAAGTACGGTTCATTAGTAGTCTATATTTCAGAATTAATGTTTATGTAATAATAAAGATTTCTGGTACACAAATTCATCTTGAAATCTGCCACATACTTTGAGCGTCAATTTCAAGTGAAAGGAAGTCAACAAAAGGTGTTAAATTGAACATCAATGACCACTTGCGACAGAACTAATGTACTGTAGTTTAACGATATCAATGAGAGACAGCAAAGCTCATGTGAAATGCTGCCTAATACAGTTGGACAAAGCAGGAATTACTAACATCCAACAGGGGACCAATTACAGTCTGGAACAACATTTTTACCAACAGTTTTACCAACAATTCATCAATCAGAGACAATTGTTGCATCACAGCCTAATATTGTCCTATCCTAAGGAATCATAAGTCAAAGGAAATCTTATTTATTCAACTTTCATTTGATGTATGAATCTCAATTTTCCCTTATGGATTTGTGGAAACACAAAAGGAAACCAACCTTACTTAAAACAACTCAATGAAAATATACATGCTGCTCTATCATTGTAGAATTGCTAGTTTTACATTTTCACCCCTCTGAACATAACACTGACAAAACAAATTGTGACCGGATGAATCACATTTTGATCAGACGAACTCTTATGTAGCGCCTTGTTTAATGAAATCTGCCATCCAGACCATTTATTGCCTGACATTGCAAGACCAGGACACGAGTGTGTTCAGTCCTGCACTTGGAGGGTCCCTTTCTTACACATTTTATATTCAGCTTGTTCCAACACACCTGCATAAAAGTTAAGTTTGATGACCTTGATTAGCTGATTCAGATGTATTTGATTAGGGTCAGAGCTAAACTCTCACTATGTTTCACTTGGAAGAGTTTATCCTGGGAACAACTTCGCTGTGGAAAGGATCATGGCGGCCCAAAGTGTCCATCAGTTGTACCCTTCAAAATCCTTAATTTTGAAGGACCTTTCAAGTGGCCAGTTCTGAGCAGTTTGCTGATATATCCCTTCAGAAGGCAATATATCACATTTGTAATGCACTGTGGTTGGCATGGAGGGTTGTAAATGTGTGCTCTAATAATTGTCACTAATTATGCTAGGAATAATCATTGGATTGCAGTGCATTGAAAAATGCATGGCGCAGAGGCAAAAAACAAAACAAAACATCTGACAGAACTACCGATGCATTAAACAATGTTATTGCACACCTTCTAGCCCA
>CAIGQW010055047.1:1609698-1624557 GCA_903798125.1 Danio choprae | reverse complement strand
CACACACACACACACACACACACACACACACACACACACACACAATGAGAAAGCAAACACATGGCATTATGGGACAGGAATCCTTCTAGTCGGCGTGGTGGGCTGGAAGTCAGGCGCATTTTACGTAACCTGTTGAATGCTTATTGATCGCTTTGTGGTGTTTAAAGAATGGCCCCAACAATGGCATCTTCCTCTGTGGAAGAAAAGAAAGTGCTCCTTTCTTTTCTGCGGGCATTTGTAAGCCGTGCATGATGCCCCGGCCACATGAATGTGCCATTGTTGAGCCAAAGAGAGCAGCTTACAAGAAAGTGCACAATACCTCACGCCGCTGACAATGTGGAGACGCGAGGATCGGTTGCAGAGCTTTAAGAGGAGCTGTCTGTCGGTCCGGCTGACCCAGATGAGAAGGGTTTGTTTGTGGACGTATTGATTCAGGGCCGGGGCTAAAAGGAAGACAAGAGGAAGTGGAAATGAAACGCAGCTTTATTTTATTGTGGTGTGAGTTACAGTTGCAGGAACATCAAACACTGGCATTGTGAAGGCTCCGTTTAAACTCGTCTTCCCTCCTCTTTTGCTATGGCTCTCCTGTTTCCGTTAAAGGTCCCGTGAAATTAGTTGTTAGTATCAGTATGCTAGTTTTAAGGATATCCATAAGCTAGTGTGCTTCAAAACAGTGACTAATCCTGATATAAACATCCAAAGCTTGCAGTTTGTCACTTCCGCCTAAATAGATCAGGGACTTTTTTTGACATCACCTCATACTTCAGTTTCATATCAAATCTTCTGACCAATCAAATGCCCTCTAGTGTCTGACATGCCCCGCCCCCTTCAAGATCTTCTCATTTGCTTTTCATTTGATGCGCTTGAGCTCAACCACTCTCACTGGCTGAGCTGTGATAAAACAAAACATTATTGGCTGTTTTTTTATAAAAGGGAGGAGCTACTCTATGCCCCACCCTCGCTTCATGTTTAGGTTGGGATTACATCAAACATTGAAGAGAAAATGTGCATATTTCAAAGCACTTATTGAGACCTTTAAAGACTTGAGTTTTAGAGTCTCTCTCTCTCTCTCTCTCTCTCTCTCTCTCTCTCTCTCTCTCTCTCTCTCTCTCTCTCTCTCTCTCTCTCATTTTCAGTTTTTCACAGAGATAACATTAGTCCTATTTTGAATCTGCCGCTATGCTGACGCACAGGCATTTGTAGCTCCGCCCTCTTTTGAAAGAGCACAATCTCATTTGAATTTAAAGTGACAGTCACCAAAACAGCACGATTTGGATCAAAGCCTAAAAGCATCAGTTTCAAAGAGTTATAAAACACTATTTGTGTGGTATTTTGAGCTGAAACTTCACACACACACTCTAGGGACATCTGAGACTTATTGTACATATTGTTAAAGGGGGCATAATAGGTACCCTTTAAACTTGCACCCTGACCTGACATGGAAATTATAGACATGGTAACATGGTATGTTTTGACAATGTATTTGGACAAGTCGAGAACGTTTCTGTGTCTACGGAAGGCCAGAGAGCTCGTGGATTCCATCTAAAATATGTTAATTTCGTAATTAATAACAGAATAAATTTTTTTTGGGGTCAACTAATCCTTTAAAGTCAGGTAAAGTCATATAGTCTTTTAACCATTTTTGGCTTAGTGGTTAGCACTGTCACCTCACAGCAAGAAGGTTTCTGTGTGGAGTTTGCATGTTCTCCCCGTGTTGGCGTGGGTTTCCTCCGGGTGCTTCGGTTTCCCCCACAGTCCAAAGACATGCAGTATAGGTGAATTGGGTAAACTAAATTGGCCGTAGTGTTTGAGTATGCAAGTGTGTGGGTCTGGGTTGCGGCAGTTCATTCCTCTGTGGCGACCTCTGAAATAGAGACTAAGCCGAAGGAAAATGAATGATGGTTTGTAGCATACCAAGAATACAGACTAAATGAAGTGGAAGTGGGTCCGGATTGAATTCTCTATGCGTGTAGAACAGTGGTCCTCAACCACCGGGCCGCGGACCGTATGACCGTATTCTCTTAAATCTCGGTCACTTGAGCGCCCAAATTTAACCCACAAGCAGCAAAATGAGTAAGAAAAAGAATCTTTGGAAAGTTTCTTTGCTAAGGGCAACTGCGAACAGCCAAGGAATGGATCCGCAACCAATTTGTCCACAAATCAGGTGAATCCACCATGTCTGTGCAAGAAGATCAACTGCTGGAGATCGCAAATGACGGCGGTCTTTTAGGGGCTGTTCGTATATCGCGTCTTTGCTAGAGTTCGCGCAATTATTTCCAATGGAGGTGTGCGGCTTGCATGCGCAAACGCCATGATGCGCTTGCGCCTTCCAGACCAGACGCACCTAGCTGAACGAATGCCGCGAGCACACCGCGAGTCACGTGACAAGAACAAACCAATCGATCAGCCTTAGCTTGTATGGAATATACAGATTTGGTAGACTAATTATCTCAGACAAACACAGAGCACCCAAACACTGCAGTGCTTTGTAATTTTCTCCATTAATAAAACTTGTATCAGAGCTGCAGCAATGTTTTGTCAGCTTGTCACCCTCTGAGAAAACGGTTGATGGTCACCAAGCAACCTACGAACGACCGCCCCCGTCCCCCTGGTCCACGGTAAAATTGTCAAGCGTTGATAAAAAAGTTGGGGACCACTGGTCTAGAACCTCAAAAACCACAGATGCACGACACTCATCTCTCAGCAAAAGCCAAAACACACTCCATCTGAATGAATTGATGATTGATGGCAGTAATGAGTCTCCCGTTCATGCGCTTATTGGTATAAATAACATCCCCAAATCAGACAGAGAGGCACCATAAAAGAGATGCGCTGCTGATATCCCTAACTCCATCACCCCACAGTGATAACAGCAACTCTGGACCCGCACAACATCATTTACACACTACCTGCTCTCAGAGCCCATGCCACATGGAAATTGCCGAAATTGGATCGTGTCCTCAGCTTTTAAAAGAGATTAGATTTTACAGTTGGCCTTTTTCTTTCTCTCTCTCTCTCTGGCGTGGTTGTGAAATGGTGGGACCCCAGTCTCCTGTCCTAGGGCTCATCCGTTAGCTCAGTTTAATGTAGTTATGAGGAGGGGGGGGCTGAGCTTCCTGTCTTGGCCGAACAGACCTGGTTAAATGAGGTTTTTGGTTGCCTGGGGGAGCAAAGTGTAATGGACCTTATTAACTCTCTCTTCTCTGTCTGTATATATGTGCGTGTGAGCGCAGAGGAACAGATATGGAGGTTAAGGGTTCGGCCCCAGAGAGTGACACTTGATTTGCTGTGAAAAAGTA
Organism: Danio choprae; assembly: GCA_903798125.1. Lineage (NCBI taxonomy): Eukaryota > Metazoa > Chordata > Actinopteri > Cypriniformes > Danionidae > Danio > Danio choprae. The sequence goes on along the minus strand of CAIGQW010055047.1, from coordinate 1,621,258 downwards.
CCGTGTGCTTTTCCACAACACTATTATTTGTATTCTCACTATGTTATACTGCAGTACGCTGGGTTACATCGTAATATATTCGTCCTATAGATATTATAATGTGCTATACTTGTTCACATAATGTGCGGTTTTGTCCTTTGTAAACAATATTTTCCTGCTGACTCTTAACCTTATGAAGAAAGGCACTTTAGCATACTTACAAAAAGGACATGCTTAAAAAGAATATACCAGATAATTGTACAATTATTGTATACTTGTAATTGTTTGCCAGGACATTTTCCAATCATTTTACACTCAAAAACATATTTTTTGCTGCTTGTTCAAACTACTTATGCAAAATAAACTTAAATAACACAACTCTTGAGATTTTTTTGGGTCAACTTAATTGTTTTATGTTAAATTAAGTTAAGGGCTTCACAGTGGCGCAGTGGGTAGCACGATCGCCTCACAGCAAGAAGGTCGCTGGTTCGAGCCTCGGCTGGGTCACTTGGCGTTTCTGTGTGGAGTTTGCATGTTCTCCCCGTGTTGGCGTGGGTTTCCTCCGGGTGCTCCGGTTTTCCCCACAAGTCCAAAGACATGCGGTATAGGTGAATTGGGTAAGCTAAATTGTCCGTAGTGTATGTATGTGAATGAGAGTGTGTGGATGTTTCCCAATGATGGGTTGCAGCTGGAAGGGCATCCGCTGCGTAAAACATATGCTGGATAAGTTGGCGGTTCATTCCGCTGTGGTGACCCCAGATTAATAAAGGGATTAAGGCGAAATGAAAATGAATGAATGAATAAATTAAGTTAAATTATCTTTTTTTTTTTTAGTGTATGGCGATTTCCATTAAGCCTTGTAATACAAAATTCAAAACAAAGGTAAAACAGCAAAACATTCGTAAAAAATTTAAATATTTGACCCACGTAAATACATTCTTAAATGTTATTTTTATTCAGTTGCCTTTAAATACTGTTAAAGCATACCGCTGAATATATTGACAAGCACTTATACTGTAGTAGTAAGCTAAAACATATTTGATGTAAATGAAATGTAAATTAAATTTTATGTAAATTAATTATATTAAAAAGTGCATATGATTTAATTAGGAATTACACATTTGTAACAGTAAAGCTGTTATTTTGCACATTTGAAATGTAAACATTGCATTTAATATCAAATAACACTCTAAAGTTGCCATAATATAATGCTTTACATGTAAGGCAAGGCAAGGCAAGTTTATTTATATAGCACATTTCATACACAGTGGCAATTCAAAGTGCTTTACATAAACAGATGCTCTGCATTGGAGAGTCCATTTCATTCATTCATTGATTTTCCTTTGGCTTAGTCCCTTTATTCATCAGGGGTCGCCACAGCGGAATGAACCGCCAACTTATCCAGCATATGTTTTACGCAGCAGATGCCCTACCAGCTGCAACCCAGTAGTGGCAAACACCAATACACACTCATTCACACACATACACTACGACCAATTTAGTTTATTCAATTCACCTATAGCGAATGTATTTGGACTGTGGGGCAAACTGGAGCGCCCGGAGGAAACCCACGCCAACATGGGAAGAACATGCAAACTCCACACAGAAATGCCAACTGGCCCAGTCAGGACTCGAACCAGCGACCTTCTTGCTGTAAGGCGACAGTGCTAACCACTGCACCACCGTGCCGCCATTTATCAGGGGTCAGTATAATAATAATACATTGTAAAATGAGAGTCTGTGCAGTTTAAAGAGGCAGCATAATGTGCTACAGATCAGTAAAGCAAAAAACTACCTCTTGTCAAACTGGATATTAAACTACTGCAAGAGCATGAAAAAGCTGTAGGGTAAAATACAAATAGCAGGTGCTTTTATGCAGAGAGACACCTGAGCTTAAGTGCCTTATTCAGGAGCACAACAGTGTTCCAGGTCCTATTGCAAGGTTCAAAGACCTTTTCAATTTACCAGATGAGCCCCACAACCATAGAACCCACTGTAAAAAATGCTGGGTTGCAGACAATCGATTTGCGTTGGGACAACATGAAGGAATAAAGCTAACTTATTCGTTTTTACAAATTTAAGTGGATTGAACATAAACCAATTAAGTTGTCGCCAAAAACCCAAGAATTGTGTTGTTTCAGCTTATTTTAAATAAGTAGTTTGAACAAGCAGCAAATGGGTTCTTTACAATTCATTCACGTTGTCCCAACACAAATCCATTAAGTTCACTCAATCGTTTTTACAAATCTAAGTGGATTGAGCATAAAACATTTAAGTTGTCTCCCCCAGAAAACCTAAAGAATTGTGTTGTTTCAACTCATTTTAAATAATTAGTTTCAACAACCAGCTAAAGTCATTTCTGAGTGTGGTGTAAGCAAAATAATCTTGTTTTCGCTTTATCTAGTTTGCTCCATTGGCAGATTATTTAGCTTGTTTTATTATTATTTTTGTAGGGGTTTTCACCTTTATTGTGATAGGACAGTGGAGATTTTACAGACAGGAAAGTGTGGGGTGCAGAGATAGGGGAAGGATCGGCAAAGGGAAAGCCGGGAATCGAACTGGGGTCGGCGTGAGCACCTCGGTGCTATGTGTCGACACGCTAGCCACTAGGCTATTGGTGTCGACTCTTCAGCTTGTTTAAGGTAAAACTATAGTGTGCGTTGTGTCTGTAAAATATAATATAAGATGTTTCTACACCGTAAAAAATCCTGAGTTCCACACAATTCCTTCATGTTGTCCCAACACAAATCCATTAACTGAGGGTGCACTCACACTATACTATCCGAACCATGCCCAGACACGTCTCCCGGTTTGTTTGACAAGTGTGAGTGCTTCAAATCGGGCCCTGGCCCGGTTGGAAGAGGTGTGCCAGAGCGTGGTTCGGTTGGGCTTGGTGCAGTACGCTTGTAGAGTGAGTGCAAAGCGCGTCTGAGCCCGAAACCAAAGATGCGACGTCACATTTAAGGGACTGTTTTACATGGATTTATTAATCATTCTTACTTTTCAATAAACGCAAACTGTCATAGTTTAAAGACACAAACCCCTCACTGCACGTCAGCTGTACCTTCAGCAAACCTCCTAATACAGGCAGCGCGAGAACTTTTATGATAATTTGAGCGTCATAAATGGTGGATCTCGTCTGCAATATATTTGACTGTGTGTCACTGCATCCCAACGACTAAAAATAATACAAAATGATATAACTAAAGCAATGTCGACTGTGCTGAGCGAGAGCGCTTCTCGTCTGTTAAACTGAACAGTCGCATCATCGATGCTACATATGAAGAGAAACTATTCCCTTTTGGAAACACATAAAGCACATACACATACACACACACACACACACACACACACACGGTTCCTGATCTACCGCACCCTTTCCCATGGGTGTGTGTTGTGTGGGTGCGGTGCTGGACTCATGGGGAATGGGACAACCCACTTTTACAGGCCATTGTGTGTGTGTGTGTGTGTGTGTGTGTGTGTGTGTGTGTGTGTGTGTGTGTGTGTGTGTGTGTGTGTGTGTGTGTGTGTGTGTGTGTGTGTGTGTGTGTGTGTGTGTGTGTGTGTGTGTGTGTGTGTGTGTGTGTGTGTGTGTGTGTGTGTGTGTGTGTGTGTGCGTGTGTGTGTGTGTAAGTGGGTCTGCCATGTATGTTTTGGGACCAAATTTGTCCCCAGAAGTGAAGTTGAATCTGATAAACCCTTGCTTTAAATTTGTCCTGAACTCAAATCAAAACTGTAAAATAAAATCAAGAAAGATCAAGATAAGCAACAACCCAGGCTCACTGGAATAACCAACCTATGCTTTGAAATTCATTGCATTTTCCAGCTGAAATGAACTCTTGAGGCAGTAAAACACCAACAACTTTTACTCCTGTTCACACAAATTATGAGTACAGGGATGGGTTATTAATCAATAAACACTCGTGGTCATGCAGCTCTATGTTATGACCGTAAAAACATTTTCGTATCTGTAGTTCGGTTACTTTAGTCTGGACCAAAAGCAAAGCATTGTAGCATTTTCAGTCGGTTTGGTTCCTTTTCACAACACACTGATTACTCTGGTTTGAAGATAGATGGATGGACGGATGGATGTGTCTTTGAACAAATTTCCTAAACTGCATTTTGATTGGTCAGAATTAACATGCAAAAAAGTTCCATGGCAAGGATTGTCTGCAGCCTGCCATGGGGCTAAACTGTTAAAGCACAGACTGTCAACAAACACAACTTCATTCATTCATTCATTCATTCATTTTCTTTTTGGCTTAGTCCCTTTATTAATCTGGGGTCGCCACAGCGGAATGAACCACCACAAAACAAACTCTAGTGTGATTCAACCAAACTTAAAGATGCCATAGAGTAAATTGATTCAATATGTTCAATTGTTCTCTGATATCTATATAGCAGGTAAGTGGCTTAAATAAGTTGAAAGATTCTCTAGAAATGGTTTTATATGCTCATTTTTAACCAAACGAATTATCCCAGAATGAAAAGCAGGGTGGTTTTGACCATATTCGGGAGGATCATGAATATTAATGAGCTCTACTCTGACGCTCCACAGTTCATGGCAGAGACTGCTCTCTCTTGTACACATACACGCACGCACGCACACACACACAGCACGATGTACTGTACCTGCTCAAAATAATATATATTAAATAACATATTTGAACAAACGTAGATGTCAAATGACAAATGACAATTGAGCAGAAATGGAGAAGATGTTCGTGTTAGGCAACTGTAGGCAACAATGTATGCTTCTCCATTACTGCTCATGAGTTATATGTTGTGAATGAAATATAAACTTTAAACGAGTTGCATTTTGTGGGTTTAACTTGTTTGGAAACACAGACAGGAATTAAATCTCCATAAACAGATGAGTTTTATAAAGTTGTCTCATTACAAATTCCCCAATATACACGTTAAACTAACAAGAGATAGATTTAAACAGACATTTATGCCTCTTTGTGATGGCGCTGAATATATTTGTAATCCGTATATCCTGCATTTTGCTCTTTGATGAACAGATGAGTATTTAATACAAGCTTAAATAAACAATAAAAATATATATTTCTAAAAATTATATAGAAAATATCTTTGTTATGGGCCTCACGGTGGTGCAGTGGGTAGCACGTTTGCCTCACAGCAAGAAGGTTGCTGGTTCGAGCCTCGACTGGGTCAGTTGGCGTTTCTGTGTGGAGTTTGCATGTTCTCCCCGTGTTGGCGTGGGTTTCCTCCGGGTGCTCCGGTTTCCCCCACAAGTCCAAACACATGCGGTACAGGTGAATTGGGTGAGCTAAATTGTCCGTAGTGTATGAGTGTGAATGGGTGTGTGTGGACATCATCCCAGTGATGGGTTGCAGCTGGAAGGGCATCCGCTGCGTAAAACATATGCTGGATAAGTTGGCGGTTCATTCCGCTGTGGCAACCCCAGATTAATAAAGGGACTAAGCCGAAACGAAAATGAATGAATGAATATCTTTGTTATCTCACTAAGAAACGATGTGGCCAATCAAATGCAGCCTGCAGTGTGCACATTAATAATACCGTGTGTACTGTAACAATCTGTGTTGTATTCCGACTGGCCTGTTTTTCAATGGGATTTTACACTCATGGGATTTACATCACAATGAGGAAACAATCATTTTTGAAGCTCACGGTATGTCATTTCCACGTACTGAACTCTTATTATTCAGCTATGCCTAGATACTGTATATTCAGATATTCATTCTATGGCACCTTTAATGAGGTGTGAAAGCACCCGCAAAATTTGGATGCTTCAGGAAATGTGTATTTATTTCATGTTTGCTTCAGTTACAGCACTTTAGCTTACTTTAGTTTAGTTTAGACATACCCGCAGACATGTTTTTCCCATAAATTCTGAGTTCGGATGGGCACTACTCCAATCTCAAATCCTAAATGTCAAACATGTTTGATATTTACAACTCTTGATCAGGCTGTAATTGGCAATAAATCCCAGTAAAGGCACTTTATTTCAATTGTGCTTTAGACATGCAGACTTTGTCTGAAAGCAAACAGCTTTACAGAGATCGATAAGAGAGAGAGATCGACAGCAATCTAGCTTAATCAACCGGATGTTATGCACTTTTATAGCTGAAACATGGCAGCCACAAAGGTCAAAAACGTGGAGCACTGACAGTAGATTGACTTAACTATGTTCAACTATTGTTTAACTACGGAAACAGTTTGAGTGGCTTCATAATGTGTCATGCAAGACAGAAATGATGCCAAGAGAGCATGACAACATTGATCATCATCCATATTTGTGAGCATGGGAGATTCTGTGAGTATCGCCACTGTGAAGTTAGCAGGTGTGTGGTCTCCCACTCCTACTCAACCTTAACTGAATCATCTATGAATGATTGTGATGTTAAAAATTGGTTAAAAGTGTCTTTATGTAACAGCTTGGAGGATAATATCTTTGAACTGCATGGATGAAAGCGTATGAATGAAATCGTAAAAATTCAGAGGAATTAGCCACTAAATCATTAAAAAGTTACGAATTGCCATGAGATAGCGTTGGAAATTTCTATTTTCAAAATGCTTTCTATTTCTGCGATGTTGCGGTAGAACAACAGCATAAACTACTATAACAATGAAAACCTCAGGTACTGATTATGGGCTTTATTCAGTGTTAAATCCTACCAATGTTGAAAAGCCTTTTACGTGACATTTATTGCCATACAACTGAAAGCAGCAGCAGGTAGTTCACCTCAGATCTTGAAGATAAAATAACTAGCAGACGGTTTGAAAATGAAAGTCAGAACTGTGATTCATTGCAAACCAACAACATCAGTCTCTCAGTCGCCTATTAATAATGTTAAAGAGGTTTCACATATTAATTAGATTCAAATCCTTTATCATTTCGTTGGGAGTGCAGTGTGGCTGGTATTTAAATGTTTCTGTCATGTCGCTAGTCGTGTAGTCGTACATAGAGCCAAATTGCTTGTCGCTGGAATCTTGACGGTGGGACACGGTGTAATGTGAACGTTTCAATCTGTCACCAAAACATTTCCCTGAGGTCTTTCCGTCCGAAATAGTAACTCCATGAAAAAACATAAACAAAAACAAGCAGAGATATTATTGTTGTAAATTAGGCCCTGTTTAGTCTACGTAACGCTGAGGAGCTAGGTAAACATGAATGTTTGTGTGTTACGGTGTGTGCTTTTAACCTCTTTGTCCATCAGTCGCACTTTCCTTCTCTCTCCGGGGACGAGCCTGTCGATCGCCTCCATTCTCCAGCACAACCCGCTGTCCTGTAACCATGGCAACTGGCCAGATGTTGGACTCTGATTAGCCGAGACTGCCAAATAAAATCAGGGATATGATAAAGATCAGTAGGCGGGTGAGGGGGATGATGGGTAGTTATAAAGGGACAGTGTGGCACACACACACACGCACACACACACACACACACACACACACATATAGGCACATACAAACATGCACACACGTGTAAACATAAATAACCAATGTGGACAAAAAAACAAGCAGCACATAGCTTAACTGGTGCATTATGGGTAGACTCAAGCAGCTAAACAACTAAACTCTAAATGTGCATTTACAGTTAAAGTCAAAATGATGGGTTCCACACAATTGCTCCATGTTGTCCCAACACAAATCGATTAAGTTAATGCCATTACAGTGAATTGAACCTAAAAGAATTAAGTTGTCCCCAAAAAAACCTAAAGAATTGTGTTTTTACAGCTCATTTTTAATAAGTAGTTTGAACAAGCAGCAGGCGACACGGTGGCTCAGTGGTTAGCACTGTCGCTCACAGCAAGAGGGTCGCTGGTTTGAGTCCCTGGGTCAGTTGGCATTTCTGTGTGGAGTTTGCATGTTCTCCCCGTGTTGGCGTGGGTTTCCTCCAGGTGCTCCGGTTTCCCCCACAGTCCAAACACATGCGCTATAGGTGAATTGGAATAACTAAATTGGCTGTAGTGTATGTGTGTGCAAGTGTGTATAAGTGTTTCCTAGTACTGGGTAGTGGCTAAAAGGGCGTCCGCTACATAAAACATATGCTGGAATAGTTGGTGGTTCATTCCGCTGTTGCAACCACTAAAATAGAGACTATTGGGAAGGAAAATGAATGAATGAATACGTCATATCGACTGTTTCGACACATCCGACTCTCCACGAACAAGTACACAAACTAACATTTCTTCTCATTTCCCTCACAATGACGTGGCAGAACTTACAAAAATAGCAGAGCGCCTTTCATTCACTTCCAAAGAAAACACTTCATTACTCCACCTGGCATCGTGATGATGTGGTGTTAGCGATGGTCTGCTGGGAATAAAGGTGCTCATTGTCCCAGGATTTCTCCAAGGTCGCTGAGGATGACAAACACACACACATACAGGTGAATTCAGAATTATTAGCCCCCCTGTATATTTTATTACCCCAAATTTTTGGTTTAACAGATAGAAGATTTTTTTGAACACACTTCTAAACATAATATATTTAATAACTAATTTCTAATAATTGATTTATTTTAGCTTTGCCATGATGACAGCACATAATATTTTACTAGATATTTTTCAAGATACTAGTATTCAGCTTACAGTGACATTTAAAGGCTGAACTAGGTTAATTAGGCAAGTCATTGTATAACGATGGTTTGTTCTGTAGACAATCGAAAACAAATATTGCTTAAGGGGGCGAATAATATAAAATAAATAAAATAATATTGACCTTAAAAAGGTTTAAAAAAAATAAAAACTGCTTTTATTGTAGCCGAAATAAAACAAATAAGACTTTCTCCAGAAGGAAAAATATTATAGGAAATACTGTGAAAAATTCCTGAATCTGTTCAACATCATTTGGGAAATATTAGAAAAGAAATTGACAGGAGGGCTAATAATTCTGACTTCAACTGTATAAACACACACGCACGCACGCACGCACGCACGCACGCACGCACGCACGCACGCACGCACGCACGCACGCACGCACGCACGCACGCACGCACGCACACACACACACACACACACACACACACACACACACACACACAGTCTCTCAGTCACAATTCAGCTTGATATTCAGTCTGAAAATATGCCATGAATAATTAAATAACCTAATAAATAAATAAAAAGTAAATAAGAAAAAATAATATTTAAATAACCAAATAAAAAATAAATAAATTTAAAAAAAGAAGAAGAAAAATAAATAAATAAATAATAAAAGGGGTGACTTAAGTACAAATAATTTAGCAATTAATTTTTCTATCTTACTTACCTTTAATTTCCTTTTCTGAACCCACAATGTCTAAATAAAGCAGCAACAGACCTGAATTAAACCAAAAGTTTTGTTTTACAATGAGATGTTTGTGCTAATCTGCCGTTTATGCTTGAAATGAGATATTAGCAATAACAAAGGCAAAACTGGAACAATTCTAACATAATAATTCAAGATCATGGTGCAAAATTGAGTACACACCAAAACATTTTATTGTAATGGTCCCACTGTCCTGAGTCTGGTGTGTCTGTGTTGTGTTCATGTAGTTGTTGTGTCATGTGATGTCCCACGTGTTTCTGTTTACGTCATGCGTTTGCTTTGTTCTGTTTTCCCGCTGTTTGTTAATGTTCATTAGGTCCACCTGTGTCGCACCCCATGTATTCAGTTCAATCATGTCCTGTGCATTTATACTCCTGAGGATGTTTAGTTCTTTGTCTGATATTGTATTGTCACATCTCCATGTCCGACCTGTGTTTGGTGTTCCTGTTATAAGGGCTTTCCGTAAATAAATACGTGTTTTTTTGATAACTCCTGCTATCTGTGTGTTTGTGAGTGAGCCAACCTGTGACACACACTATTTTAATATACAATTCACGCTATTAACAAATCATTAACTAAGCATTTTATCTCAAAATACTAATTGGCTGCTTATTAATAGTTAGTAGGGTAGTAGATGGGTTTAGGTTTAGGAATAGGAATGTAAAATAAGATCATACTTGATAAGTGCTAATAAAGAGTTCATATCTTAATAGTAGGCAGGAAATAATACAGTAAATGGTATGATCTGTTACTTAATCTAAAGTGTTACCATTGGAATCATTAGAGTTGAACTGGGTGTAACCATTTCGCAACACCCTATTTGAAACGTTATTAATATTTTCCTAAAAATGTGATGTGAGCACACTCTAATGTTGATGACTATGAATGAATCATAACGCGGTTAATAAAAATTCAGCAAACTGGACTCATATTCTCTGAGAAATTTGTAAAAAGGTTAATTTTCAAAGTGGATGAAGCCATTTATGTTAAATCTGTGCTATCATTAGAAGAGCACGCTCAAAAAAAATGACAGGCTATTTCGAGCTGATTCTGGGTGTAATAGGGACTAACCCAACTGCTGGGTTTTTTTATTTTTATTAAACTAACCCAATGGTTGAGTCCATATTTTACCCAACTTGAGTTTAAGTAACCCAGCAATTCTTAGTGCAGTGTAGTTGAAAAGTACACTACCTGACAAGTCTTGTCGTCGATCCCAGTTGTAAGAGCATCAATTAATAACTTGACTTCTAGTTGGTCATTTGGAAAAGTGGCAGAAGGTAGATTTTTCTGATGAATCATCTGTTGAACTGCATCTCAATCATCACAAATACTGCAGAAGACCTACTGGAACCCGCATGGACCCAAGATACTCATAGAAATCAGTCAAGTTTGGTGAAGGAAAAATCATGGTTTGGGGTTACATTCAGTATGGGGGCGTGCGAGAGATCTGCAGAGTGGATGGCAACATCAACAGCCTGAGGTATCAAGACATTTGTGCTGCCCATTACATTACAAAGGACAGGAGAGGGCAAATTCTTCAGCAGGATAGCACTCCTTCTCATACTTCAGCCTCCACATCAAAGCTCCTGAAAGCAAAGAAGGTCAAGGTGCTCCAGGATTGGCCAGCCCAGTCACCAGACATGAACATTATTGAGCATGTCTGGGGTAAGATGAAGGAGGAGGCATTGAAGATGAATCTGAAGTATCTTGATGAACTCTGGGAGTCCTGCAAGAAAGCTTTCTTTGCCGTTCCAGATGACTTTATTAATAAGTGATTTGAGTTATTGCAGAGATGTATGGATGCAGTCCTCCAAGCTCATGGAGTCATACACAATATTAATTCTTTCTCCACTGCACCATGACTTTATATTCTATACTGTACATTATTTCTGTGACACCACTTTTGTCTAAGCAAAGTCAGACCTTACTGTCCTGATTAAATAATTAAAAAATAAGGCATGATCATATTTTATAGTGGTCAAATAAGCGTAATCTAGAGGCCTTTGCCTTTTATATAAACCACTTCTGATAACAAATGATCAACTAGAAGTCAAGTTATTATGTGTTGTTTCTAAAACTTGGATAGGCGACAAGACTTTTGTCAGGTAGTGTAGTGTTAAATTGTTATGAGGAAGAATTTTACATTTGATAAATGACTGTAAAGTCCTTTGTTTGAAAAAAAAAACTGTGAATAAAGTAAAAGTGATGTGCTTGTGCTTTCCTCTTTTCCTCATGGCTGTGTGTGTGTGTGTGTGTGTGTGTGTGTGTGTGTGTGTGTGTGTGT
>CAIGQW010055047.1:1570456-1580610 GCA_903798125.1 Danio choprae | reverse complement strand
TGTACAAACTATTCCACTACCCCAACCCTACACCTAAATCCTGGTATTGCAGTACTTGTGAGGATATGGTTCTAACCTCTAACCCTAACCCACAGATGCACAAATAGACATCTAGCACAATCTGCAATTTTCTGTGTGATTTATGTGCTTTTTTCCTCATAAGAACCAAAAAATTGACTGGTATTGCTGTACTTGTGGGGACATGTGGTCCCAACCCTAAGCCTAACCCACAGACACACAAACACATACACACCCACAGCTATATTTATGCGGTCTTATATTTTTATACTTAATACCTTATGCTTTATACTGTGCAAACTGTGTATTCTACCCACTAGCCCAACTCTACACATAAATCCAACCCACAAAGAAAAAATCTATAAATAAATGTCCCCACAAAGTCAAAATTAACTGTTATTGCTGTACTTGTGGGGACATGTGGTCCAAACCCTAACCCCTAAACCTAACCTAACCTAACCCTAACACACACACACACCCACACACACACACACACACACACACGCACACACGCACACACACACAATATTTATGCGGTCTTATATTTTAATACTTAATACCTTATATTTTATACTGTACAAACAGTGTATTCTATCCCTCTACCCAAACCATACACCTAAACCCAAACCTCAAAGAAAAAATAGGGGCTAAAAAAGACCCCACAAGGTAAAAATTGACGGGTATTGCTGTACTTGTGGGGACATGTGGTCCAAATCCTAACCATAACCCTAAAACACAGACACACAAACACACACTAACACACACACACACACACACACACACACACACACACACACACACACACACACACACACACACACACACACACACAAACACACAAACACACACACACACACACACACACACACACACACACACAGCTATATTTACAAGGTCTTGTAGTTTAATACTTAATTCCTTATATTTCATACTCAAATTGTCTATCCCACTACCCCAATCATTTACCTAAAGGACAAACTTCATTTTCTGTGTGTTCTGAGCTGTTTTCCTCATACTTGCCAAAAAAAATGTCCCCACAAGTTTAAAATTGACTGGTATTGCTGTACTTGTGGGGACATGTGGTCCCAACCCTACCCTTAACCTAACCCTAACACACAGATGCACAAACAAATACACACACTATATTTATGCGGCTTTATATTTTAATACTTAATATCTTATATTTTATACTGTCCAAACTCTTTATCTTATCCCAGTACCCCAACCATACACCTAAACCCATTCCTCAAATGAAAAAATGTCCCCACAAGGTCAAAATTGACTGGTATTGCTGTACTTGTGGGGACATATGGTCCCCAAAACATTAGGAATACAATATACACAGACACTCCGACCCACACACACACACACCTCAAAGTGAGCACCCCGAGGGCAGCAACGGGAGGCAGCGAGTGTGCTAACAGAAAAACATGTGTAAAGCTTTAAATAAGACACAAAGTTAAGAGGCGAACTCCCACTCGCTGTCTTCACCTCGTCTCATCCTCGCAACGCCCAGATTATAAAGGGAAGAAAAGGCCAAAGGCTGAGGATGAATGCAATCTCTCTTCTCCTCTCTCTCTTTTTTCTTCTGTCGCTCCGCACATATGAATGCTTAATTAAATGTGCAGCTTGTGCAAAGTATTATTCCAGTTGAGATGCTTATCGGCCATCTATGTAATAAGATCTTCGCAGGCTCACAGCTACATTTCAAGCAAATTTCCTCCCTATTCTTGTGCTCGTACCTTCATTCTGCGGTTCGCGGGTCTCTTTTTTTGTGTGCGCGTCGGAAAGGGACGACTTGTACGTGTTAATATCCTGATCTGGCATGTTTTGCTTTAATTAGCACTTGTACAAAAATACGAATGCGGACCCGAGGCGTGGGATTCATTTTCTGGATTTTGAAGTGAAACATCATTATGTTGTGTATGTTTGTTCATAATAGGTATGGGCCGGGATACGATTCTGACGATAACCTTGGATAAAAATATCACAGTATCGTTTTTTCTGTCTGTATTTTTTCATTTATTAAAAAAAAAAGCACAATTAATGTATAAAGGTATTATCGTGAAATCTGTGCTATGATTTTGTATACTAAGTAGTATACTAAGAAAAATGTTCGCTTCTTTCTTTGCTTATTTCCAATGTACCAATTACTTTATTTATTCATTCGTTAATTTTCCTTCGCCTTAGTCCCTTTATTCATCAGGGGTTGCCACAGTGGAATGAACCGCCAACTATTCCAGCATGTTTTACGCAGCGGATGCCCTTCCAGCTGAAACCCAGTACTGAGAAACACCCATACACACTCATTCACACACACACACATACACTGCAGCCAATTTAGTTTATCCAATTCACCTATAGCGCATGTGTTTGGACTGTGAGGGAAACCGGAGCACCCGGAGGAAACCCACGCCAACACGGGGAGAACATGCAAACTCATGCAAACTAGCCGGGACTCAAACCAGCGATCTTCTTGCTGTGAGGTGACAGTGTTAACCACCGAGCCACCGTGTCGCCCCTACTTTATTTATATATAATGTAAATAAGTTGAAGTGCTTGATTTTGTTCAACAAGTACAATGGCATAACAATTTTAATACCTTGAGGTAATCTCTATGGTATTTTTGGATCAGATGCAAATATGTTTGTTTGTATTTATTTGTTTTCATCTTTCTGTCTGTACAAGGGTATAATATTATATATATATCTTTATTTTTAGATATGTATCACACATTTTAGATATAAAAAACAACACTTAAATTACAATGTATATAGTAGTTAATTGCTTGAGAAAATTGTACAAAAATACGAATGTATAAGATTCTGTCAGTACAATAACCTTGGACAAAACCTCACGATTTCACGGCATTGTGATCACGGCTCTAAAACACATTCTTCTTATATGTCTGGGTAAAAAACAGCTACTTTTTTCTCTCCATTGAACACAATATATTTTATTTGATGAAACATTTCAGATATTTTGGAGCAGTAAAGATGTCAGGCAAAATAATTCAAGTAAATCATTGACTTCTGCTGTCTTCATTAGTTTCAAAGATACAGATTTCCATACAACTCGAAAAGGCATCTTTGGATATCTTTCTTTTCTTTGGATATAAAGTAAAGCCACGGCACTGTTCAGCTCTATAGTTGGATGTTGGTTTATAAGTGATTTATTTTCAAATGTTTCTGGAATCGTGGGCTGACCAGTAGCTTTTGATGTGGAGGGTCATTTTCTGCTGGAGATGCTGCTGCCCTAAAAAACTAAATAAAATAGTCATAAAAACACCTAAAATAACAACACAGGCTCATTCTGAAAACGTAGCCCTATATACATATCTGGAGATCGCGAATTATGTAGCCAGAAAAATGTATGTCTGCATTTCGTCTTTAAAACAAATGCTAGAGGTGGTATGACGCTGTCCCTTTTCATGCTTACCAGGTGATCGCTTACCTTCATGTGGACAGCTTTTCCGCTATTACCTGTTTGTCTAGTGGCTCACCGTGTACGTCGACGGACTTGTGACGTGGAGCGGAGTTGACAGAAATGACAGGGTTCGAGACCGGTGAAGAACGATTCCAGAAAGCAGGTAAGACAAATCAAATGGCAAAAAATAAAATAACAGGGTGAGAACGTGGTAAAATCTAAAAACGAGGGCTTTTCTTTTTCTGGATTGCTTTTGAAAACACTGTTGTTTGGGTTTAGGGAAGGGGTGGGCGCTGGTCAGTCGGTGCTTTTGGAAACACTATTGGTTGGGTTTAAGGAAGGAGGAGGGTGGGTCAGTCGATTGGTCAGTTGACAGCGACCTCTGGTGGATTTACGTGAGAACATCAGGCGCGAATGGCACTCGCGAGAGAAATTTGAGATCTCAAAAAGTGTACACAGCGCCCTCTGGTGGATTTGCGAAAACAAAAACTGCAAAAAAACGTACCTCCTGGGACGTATTTGGCACTCTCCAGAAATGTATATAGGGCTACAATTTCAGAATGAGCCTGGGTTGTAAAATAATGTACATATACCATAGAAACGGTATAACCAGAAATGTTAGCGGTTTTAAAACCTTGACTTTTCCTAACTGCAGTAAACCGGTTATCATCCCATGCCTAGTTCATAATGAAAAAGAAAAAGGGAGGAGAGAGAGGTGTTTCTTCAGCTTCCAGATCTCTCTCTCTCTCTCTCTCTCTCTCTGAGTTTTAGGAGCGAGCCAATCTGTCTTGAAGAGTGTAAAATATGAGGCTGTTTTGAATGCATCTGCGATCTGCAATCCACAACATGATTCATCATTCACAGCTCAAGGTTCTCTGAGGGTGGCCTGAACGCTCGACGGGAACACTAATGCTCCTCCAAGCTTATCTGGACCGCTCGCTCCTGCTCCTGCTTTACTGCTTTTACTCATTTTCTTTATAATTGTACACTGTTAAAAATGCTGGGCTCCACACAATTCACTCATGTGGTCACAACACAAATCAATTAAGTGAACTTAACAAATTTAAGCTGATTGAACATAAATCAATTAAGTTGTCCCAAAAAAATCCCAAGAATCGGGTTGTTTCAGCTCATTTTAAGTTTGAACAAACAGCCAAAATATTTTAGTTTTAGTGTATAATGTTCACAGTTTTGGGCAGCACGGTAGTGCAGTGGGTAGCACAATCGCCTCACAGCAAGAAGGTCGCTGGTTCGAGCCTCGGATAGGTCAGTTGGCATTTCTGTGTGGAGTTTTCATGTTCTCCCCGTGTTCGCGTGGGTTTCCTCCGGGTGCTCCGGTTTCCCCCACAAGTCCAAAAACATGTGGTATAGGTGAATTGGGTAAGCTAAAATCGTCTGGAGTGTGTATGGATGTTTCCCAGTGATGGGTTGCAGCTGGAAGGGCATCCGCTGCGTAAAACATATGCTGGATAAGTTGGCGGTTCATTCCGCTGTGGCGACCCCAGATTAATAAAGGGACTAAGCCGAAAAGAAAATGAATAAATGAATGTTTACAGTTTTATAAATAAGTGAAATACTGCAAGCATTCAATCATTTTACTTCGGCTTAGTCTCTGATTTATCAAAGGCTGTCACAGAGGAATAAACCGCCAACTATTCCAGCATATGGTTCACACAGCGGATGCCCTTCCAGCCACAACCCAGACAGAAAATGCCAACTGACCCTGCCAGGACTCGAACCAGTGACCTTCTTGCTGTGAGGCGACAGCGCAAGTTTAATACCGTTTATAGAGGACATTTCTTGGTATTTCCGATTGCTAATATGCTAATATTTAGATTTTTTAGCCTTTCTGTCTATAAAACTGTAGAATAATGTTGATCTTCTTTTATTAGATATGCATTTTTTATATGTAAATATGTTGTTTGTTTGCTTGTGTTTGTTCTTTTTTCTTTCTTTAAAACAAGTGTGGGGCCTCACAGTGGCGCAGTGGATAGCACGTTCGCCTCACAGCAAGAAGGTCGCTGGTTTGAGCCTCGGCTGGGCCAGTTGGCGTTTCTGTGTGGAGTTTGCATGTTCTCCCTGTGTTGGCGTGGGTTTCCTCCGGGTGCTCCGGTTTCCCCCACAAGTCCAAAGACATGCGCTATAGGTGAATTGGGTAGACTAAATTGTCCGTAGTGTATGAGTGTGAATGGGTGTGTATGGATGTTTCCCAGAGATGGGTTGCAGCTGGAAGGGCATCCGCTGCGTAAAACATATGCTGGATAAGTTGGCGGTTCATTCCGCTGTGGCGATCCCAGATTAATAAAGGGATTAAGCCGAAATGAAATGTTGCTATTTCTGAATTCAAATATTGTATTTTTGACTCGGCTTCAGTAAATACAGTGGTCTAATAATGTTAGTACCATGTTTTTTTAGACACACACCAAGGTAATGTCTTTGTATTTTAGATGTAAATATTTTGTTTAGTTGACTGATGTATTTATTTCTTTATTTCTAAATTGATTGTTTAATGTTTAATACTTAAAAAAAATTAAATTCATAGTAATTATGGGTGGCACAGTGACTCAGTGGTTAGCACTGTCACCTCACAGCAAGAAGGTCGCTACTTCGAGTCCCGGCTGGGCCAGTTGGCATTTATGTGTGGAGTAAACTAAACTGGCCGTGGTGTATGAGTGTGTGTGTGAGTGAGTGTGAGTGGGTGTTTTCCAGAACTGGGTTGCCGTTGGAAGGGCATCTGCTGTGTAAAACATATGCTGGAATAGTTGGAGGTTCATGCCACTGTGGCGACCCCTGATAATCAGGGACTAAGCCGAAGAAAAACGAATGAATGTTGCGTCTCATTATGTAGGTATCTTTGTTTTTTCACTAGTTACAATTTTTTTTTTAATAAATAAATGACATTTACCTTAATAATACCTCAGTGTTTTTAAATGTTATTATGATTCTTTGTTTACAAGCAAATACCATACTTGTTTTAACACATGTAAAATGCTTAGTTTGATGATTTATGATATACATATCTGTACTGAAAATAATTATTTCTCTTTCTCTTAGGAAATGATATCGATACAAATGTATCAGCATCGTCAATGAAAGTACTATGGTATCTTTTGGACTACAATGTTCTTTCTTTCCTTTTTTAACTACCATGATCTTCTTAAACATTTCATGGCCATACCACACTACCATAGTTTCTCTTGAATGTAAGTTGAAAGTAAAGTTGGTTTACTTTTACCAAAAGTAAGTTGGAAGCACATCAACATACTGAAATAAAAGCCTCAACAACGTCCGGTTCACGCAGACTTTAAACAAGTATAATGATATTACCCAACCAAATGGGTCGGCTAATATGGTCAGTTGGCATTTCTGTGTGGAGTTTGCATGTTCTCCCCGTGTTCACATGGGTTTCTTCCGGGTGCTCCGGTTTCCCCCACAAGTCCAAAGACATGCGGTATAGGTGAATTGGGTAAGCTAACTTGTCCGTAGTGTATGTGTGTGAATGAGTGTGTATGGATGTTTCCCAGTTATGGGTCGCGGCTGGAAGGGCATCCGCTGCGTAAAACATATGCTAGATAAGTTGGCGGTTCATTCTGCTGTGGCAAACCCAAAATAAATAAAGCGACTAAGCTGAAAAGAAAATGAATGAATTAACAGAAATGTATGTCTGACAAAAGTAACACAACAATATTTGCTAGATTTACTGGGTTAATTGTGTTTATTTTAAATATTTCGGACTATCACTTTGTTAATGTTCACTGCAGACAAATTTTGTCCCTTATTTTTGCAAAAGAATATTAAACTGCATTTGTATTCTAAATTTCAGCCCCATTAAATGTTTTACAAGCAATCCAACAATGCAAAATGTTACAATTTGTCAATATCTTTTATTATTATAGGCAATATGCATTGATTTTATAAAATATCTGAATCCAAACACTGAAAACTCCAATGTGAATGTGAATAATAAGACATGTTTATTAGCAGTGGGACATAAATAACAGTGTTACTTTCATCCCCACAGGAACTCTTGCCATTTAAACCTGAAAAACTCAGAGATCGCAAACTTGAGGATGTGTTAGTGCACTAATTGAAGTTTATTTGTAAACTAATTTCGAGAGGATCACAAGCTTATGATTGCTGCGGCGGGTCCCGCATTATCATTCATTCATTCATTCATTTTCATTTCGGCTTAGTCTCTTTATTAATCTGGGGTCGCCACAGCGGAATGAACCGCCAACTTATCCAGCATATGTTTTACGCAGCGGATGCCCTTCCAGCTGCAACCCATCTCTGGGAAACATCCATACACACCCATTCACACTCATATACTACGGGCAATTTAGCTTACCCAATTCACCTATAGCGCATGTCTTTGGACTTGTGGGGGAAACCGGAGCACCCGGAGGAAACCCACGCCAACACAGGGAGAACATGCAAACTCCACACAGAAACGCCAACTGACCGAGGCTCGAACCAGCGATCAGCGACCTTCTTGCTGTGAGGCGAACGTGCTACCCACTGCGCCACTGTGAGGCCCCCCGCATTATCCAATTCATGATTTACCAATCAGACTATAAATATTATTATTTAATATTAATTATTATTTCCAAGCCACTATAAATACCCTAAGTTTCATAACAGCCATCTTCGTTTTGAAGAATCCCCCCTTCCACCCCTACTCCTCCTTTTCTAGATGGGTGGCACGGTGGCCCAGTGGTTAGCACTGTTGCCTCACAGCAAGAACATCACTGGTTCTAGTCCTTACCAAGCCAGCCGGCGTTTCTGTGTGGAGTTTGCACGTTCTCCCCGTGCTCACGTGGGTTTCCACCGGGTTCCCCGGTTTCCTTCCACAGTCCAAAAACCTGCAACTTAAGTTAACTGACTAATCCAAATCGGCATCATAGACGTGCTCCTAGTAAGTAGTCATCTTAAGAGCAATCACTATCTGTTCATTAGCTACTACAGCAGGGGAGTTCTCCAGATCTACCTGAGCTCAAACTCCCCTCTCGCCTTGCAAACGGGAGGGAGACCCAGGCTCGAGGATCTATGAGCTCAGGGCTCTCTCCCGGGACAGCATGCCAAACAAGCTTTATAACCAATCATCAGCTAAGTGTGAACTCTTGATATAACCTGTAGATTGATCATTAGTGTGACACATGAACAGAGAAACACAACTTGTAATGAGGAAAAAAGAACCGCTACAATAATTTACTTTCTGCACTTAAAAATTCGTACCCAACCGCGGGACACGCTTCCAAAGTCACATGATATTTGGCAGCTCCATCAAGGCTTGCATGCAGAATGTGCTGTTATAGCCTGGAAAGCAAATGTTGTCCGGGCTTCGAGAAAATCGCTGTTACTTTATTCCCACGTTACTTTCGTCCCCCTAATCTGATGCCGTCATTTTATAACTGTTCCTTCAGTGTTTTCACCTCAGAGGAAAAAATCTACGTTTCTCACATGTCATCACACTGAGAGTATTCCCAAACACCAGCAGACGAGCATGACATCACTCCTATAGGCTTATGATCAACCCTTTCCCAGGAATTCCCATAATTCCCAGACACGCGTGATGCAAAAACAACAGCGAGGCCTGCGCTTGATTTCATCTCACAAGTTCAAATCTCATTTCATGCTGTCAGAGAAAGATCAGCCGTCGCTCACAGTATCCGAGCCAGAGAATCACGCAGGCCACGGCCCCCCCCCCCCCCTCCTCTCTCTTTATCCGCAGAAAGGAGGAATGGAAGAGGGAGTGAGAGATGTCACCATCGCTGAACCTATAAACATGCAGGAGATGATCGGACTGAAACACGCTTTTTATTTTCAACCTCGGCATAGATAAGGAGGATGACTTATAATAACAGCATTTCCACCCCTTATAAATCTCACACACACAGGTGCAAACACACACACTGGCAAGTCTATGTGTGATGAAGTACACTACTGCCTCCTAATGGCGATGTGTGAATTGCAGTCAGGCTTTAGAAAAGTGAGTCAAACAAATATGTAACACTTTTTGTTTTCTTTTATGAAATTGACATACAGTTGAAGTCTGAATTATTAGTCCCCATGTATATTTATTTCCCCAATTTCTGTTTGACGGAAAGCTGATTTTATTCAACACATTTCTAAACATAATAGTTTTAATAACTCATTTCTAATAACTGATTTCTTTTATCCATGATGACAGCACATAATATTTGACTAGATATTTTTCAAGATACTAGTATTCAGCTTAAAGTGACATTTAAAGACTTAACTAGGTTAATTAGGGTAATTAGGCAAATCATTGTATAACGATGGTTCGTTCTGTAGACAATCGAGAAATGATATTGCTTAATGGGGCTAATAATATTGACCTTAAAATGGTTTTGAATAAATTAAAAACTGCTTTTCTTCTAGCCAAAATAAAACAAATAAGACTTTCTCCAGAAGAAAAAATATTATAGGAAATACTGTGAAAAATTCCCGAATCTGTTAAACATCATTTGGGAAATATTTGAAAAAGAAATTCACAGAAGGGCTAATAATTCTTCAACTATACATGCAAATGATTATATACAATTCTCTGCTGTTTCCTATTGCTCATGTCATGTTGATCAAAATGCATTATATTCAGGGTGTGAATTACAGGGGGGTTTGGGGCGGATTGACCCTCCTAATTAAGGCTTGAGCCCCCTGAAGGACAAAACAAGATGTGTGTGTGTGTG
>CAIGQW010055047.1:1534828-1555456 GCA_903798125.1 Danio choprae | reverse complement strand
GTGTGTCATTCTCTTTTTATATGTCTCATTCTCTTTTTTATATGTCTCATTCTCTTTTCATATGTCTCATTATATGTCTCATTCTCTTTTTATGGCAATGAAACATATAAACACCTACCACTGACTTTAATTGTTCTTTTTCAGTTGAGCAAACACTAATTACTAACCTCCAAATTAGCACTAGGGTGTAACTTACTGTTAGTAGAAAATAGGTTAAAATAAATATGCTACATCACCGTTCACGCTGCTGTGAGTAACTTTAAATGAAGATGTACTGTAAATATGTGCTTCACTATTATGCTGATGGTTCATTGGGCAATGTTTTGAGCAATGTTGACGGGCAACCAGATGAGACACTGGGCAACTTAGTAGGCCAATGGGATACAGATACAGTATTGTTGCCCATTCTGAATAATAAACCAGCCTAGCAACAATCCTCTCCAATATTGCTCAGCAACATTGCTCAAAACTTTACCCTGTGTATCATCAGCATATAGGCCCTGGTATACTTCAAACAAAATAAAAAAAGAGCTGAAATCAGATAATTTTGAACTAAATCTGTCCAAAACAAAGTTTGTTTTGAGTTCGTTTTGGCATTTCGAAACAGCTCACCAAGGCAAACTTTTTGGGTACTTTTTTGTCCAAAACACCTGTGATCTACCATTGGTCCATGGGGATTATGCAATCGTATAGTCTGTCCTGGAAACCTTTTTTAACATGCTTCAAATTCTCGCAGTTGTAGCATACCAAGAATTTGGACTCCTTTGCTGTAATTTACTATTAAATTACAGTAGTTGGGATAGAAGGATTACATTTTATAGACTTGGTTGGTGTCATGTCGTATCTGGGGGCATGGCCTGGGGGTGGAGTCGGTGTGGGGGAAACAATACTTCCCCCTCCATAAGAAATGAATAGCGGTAACTTGGAATTGTTTCAAAAATTTAGCTTTTTATCACCAAAAATGCAACCCAGGCTCATTGTGGATACGCACCCAGGTCTACAATTTTGGGGACAGCCAAATACATAACCGGAGGTACGTCTGCTTGCAGTTTTTGTTTTTGTAAATCCACCAGAGGGCACTGTGTATGTACGCTTTTTGATTACCCACCCTCTTCCCTAAACCCAACCAATAGTGTTTTCAAACGCAATCTAGAAAAAAAGAAAAGCTGTTGCGGCCGCGTGATTTCACCAGGTTTTCAGTCTGTTGTTTAATTATTTATTTTACCTGGATTCTGGAACTGTTATTCACCAGACTCAAACCCTGTCGTCACGGTACACGGCGAGCTACTGGGCAAACTGGTAACACCGAAAAAGCCATCCACACGGAGGTAAGCTAGTAGTGCGAAAAGGAACAGAAGGCGTCGGCGGCGTCATACCGGCCCATAGCGTTCATTTTAAAGACAAAATGCAGCCAGACGTACCTCTAGCTACATAATTCGCGCTCTCCAGAAATGTAGACATGGGTATGTATGCACAATGAGGGCAACTTAATTGTATTTTGTTTAATACACTTAAATTTGTAAAAACAATTGAGTTAACTTAATTTCTGTTGGGACAACATAAAGGAATTGTCTGGAACCCAACATTCTTACATGCTTCTGTATGTTTATTTGGCAGTATTTAAAACTTAAGATCGGGATTGTCAAACTTATCAAAGGTGAAAAACGGTACACAGCAACTTTTCGATATAAAATCAAGCAAAAATAAATAGTATTTCTTTATCAAAAAAATAAAGAAAAAAGAAAAAGATAAAGCACCTGACAAGGTCTCTGTACATTGATTCTAATGGGTTGTTTTCACCCATGGCACAAATAGTTGTGACGTTCTTGTGGGCTATCCCAACCAAGTCTATTGTGAAATCGTGATGTAAAATTGTTGTTTTGATTTTACATTTACATTGTTATTGATTTTTTTTTTCAATAAAATCTGTTCATTAATGTTATTCACCACCATTTTGCGGCTCTATTTTATGTATCTATTCAGGCCCCATACACTGTAAAAATTATCTGTTAATGAACAGTTTCCATATTTTGTGAAGTGTTTTATGTTGTGAATTGCATTATGGGATGTTGATCTCTGCTCTGTCGACTTTTATGTTGAAGATTCAACTCTACGGTTTAATAAAGTGACTTTTATCAACGTTTTAGTAGTTTGAAATAATATAACGTATAAGAAATAATACAGAGAGAGATAAGTCTGTAAACAACAGAAAATGTACCGGCAGTTCAATAGGTTTTTGGAGCATAATATACAACACCAAACCAGACAATATATCAATTTAAACTATTAAAAATGTTCATAAAAGTCAAACTTTTCAAGGTTGAAGGTTATTGGAAGAACGATCAAGGTCCCATAATGCAATTCAAAGGCATAAATAAACAGAGAAAAATCCAAAATCAAAACATAAATCACAAAATATGGTTTACAGTGTAGGTACTAGTACCTAATGGTATCAATTTGGAACTAGTATCCTAAAAAAACAACCACATCCTACACAGTATACAAAAACAGTCAATCAACAGAACGTGAGGTTTAAGAAAAACCAAAACATACATCATAACACGCCTCAGAAAGCTATAGCCAAGAACCATATGCCCTGAAGAACTCCATAGAGCCTGAAAAGAAGAGTGTCTTTGTTGAAAGGTGTTGCAAAGATCCATTGAAAACCTTTAGTTTTAAGAACATAAACAGAAAGAGAGAGAGAAAAAGAGAGAGAAAGCGAGCAGCTGCGGGAGTGTGAGCATTCGCTGTTTACTAATGCATCAGCTCCAGGCGACGTGCTTTATTCTCTCTGCAGATTGAGATGACATGGTTCCAGGGCTGAAGGGCCGCAGACAGGACTAATGTCGTCTGTCTCCGACACAGCGGCATCAAAGTAGCAATGTATGTGTGTCCAGGCACTCTTGAGCCTCTGTTAGCATTTAATCTGATTACACGAATCTGACTGGGGGGCAGCAACAGAGGGGGCGTCAAGAAGTCTAAATTCGTTGGGCTGAGATGACTTATAATCACTTTACGCAAGTCATACCCAAAAGAATGCCTAATCTATTCTCTGCTTTATGAGTGTGCCTAACAAATACACGTGTGTGTGTGTGTCTACAGAGAAAACAGAAAAGTTGTTTTCTTACGCAATCCGTCGCCCCGTGACCCCACCCTTGTGGAGTAGAAAAATAATATTGCTTTGTGTGAGCACCATTCAATGTCAATGAACAGAGGTGGATGGTAAAGGCCACATAAAAATATAAGGGTTTCTTTCGCTCTTATAGAGAAAAGGATTTTAGCATTGAAGCACAGTCTTAGGGAGCCCTCGAAGCAAGATTTCTCAGAGAGAAACTGTGATGTGCAATAAGCTTGGGTTGACCTTTTCTAATTTGCATGGAAAACATTGCCACATGGATGAGAAATTGTCTATGCATAAGTTTGAAGATGTTTGCGTATTAAAGTATGTGCAACTGTTTTTTCCTGTGTATCTGTAAATGTCTCTTGCAGTTGTGTAGAATCTCGTCATATGTGTACAGGTGTTGTAGTTATATAATATATAGATACAGTATATATTGTCTCACTCTTGTAAACACGTAAAAGTTCTTTGCACAAAATATGTACATTTTTTTCAACACAGGCTCATTCTGAAAACGTAGCCCTGTATACATGTCTGGAGATCACGAATTATGTAGTCAGAGGTACGTATGGCTGCATTTCGTCTTTAAAACGGACGCTATGGGGCGGTATGACGCCGTTCCTTTTCGCGCTTACCAGCTGACCACTGACCTCCATGTGGACGACTTTTCTGCTGTTACCAGTTTGTCCAGTAGCTTTGTTGACAGCGACAACAGGGTTCGAATCCGGCGAAGAACGGTTCCAGAAAGCAGGTAAGACAAAAACAGAAGCCAAAAAAATAAATAAACAAGTAAATAACTGGGTGAGAATGTGGTAAAATCGGAAAACGTGGTAAAAATCAGGCGAGGGCTTTTTCCTTTTCTGCATTGCTTTTTAAAACTGTTGGTTGGGTTTAGGTAAGGGGTGGGCGCTGGTCAATTGGTGCTTTTGAAAACACTATTTGTTGGGTTTAGAGAAGGAGGAGGATGGGTCAGTCGATTGGTCAATAAGTCAGTCGACAGCGGCCTCTGGTAGATTTACACAAGATCAGCAGGCGCGAATGGCACTCGCAAAAGAAATTTGAGATTTCAAAAAGGGAACACAGCGGCCTCTGGTGGATTCCCGAAAACAAAAACTGCAAAACGTAGCTCCTGGGATGTATTTGCCGCTCTCCAGAAATGTATATCCGGCAACATTTTCAGAATGAGCCTGGCTTGAATTTTTCTTGTTGTTGTTTTTGTTTTTGTTGTTCTTAATTTTTTTTCCCGTGAGGATGGATATATTTTTTGTAGTGCATAAAATTTTACAAATATATTTTATTCTCAAATGTAACATTTTAACTTACTCTCAAGTAAAACTTTCTGCACATTTACCAAACTTTCTTTCTTTCTTTCTTTCTTTCTTTCTTTCTTTCTTTCTTTCTTTCGCTCTTATTTTTATCAAATATTTTCAGGAAAGTTTCTATGAATTGTTTAGACGAACACGATACTAATGTTTCTACAGAGGAGTAAAGAAATAATCTTAATTCTTTCTATAAAACATTTGTTTTATTCTGACCAACTGTCAGTTTAAGAATTTCAAAAATAAAGGTAAAATAAGCTTCAGGTAGTCATAAATTAAACCACAACCCTACAAACAATATAACGGTATATTTACATTATCCTCATTCCACATCAAATCCTTTAGCTTCAACAGTACACAGAAAATGGGTCGCCACAGTGGAATGAACCACCAACTATCCAGCATATGTTTTACACAGCGGGTGCCTTTCCAGCTGCAACCCAGTACTGGGAAACACTCAAACACACTCATCCACACACATACACTACGGCCAATTTAGTTTGCTCAATTCACCTATAGCGCATGTGTTTGGACTGTGGGTATATACTGTAATAAATGTATTGTTTGTTCATGTTAGTAAACATATTAACTAATAATAATTAACTTAACCGTTATTTTAAAGTGTTACCAGTTTATCTACCATCTTTTTGCAGTGCTGTTTTCTGAAATCTGACTCAAAAACACATACAGTAATGAAGCAAAGAAAAGGATTTGTGTCTTGCAGTGGTTGAATGACGGAGCAGACACACAGACCAGGCATCTGCTGAATGAGACACTGCGCCGGGAGTAGCAAATTGAGGTACGTGTAACACGACACAAATGAACAAAAAGTATTTAGCTAATGATTTATTATTTAAGAAGGCTCCTTAACCCCTCAGCTAGGCCCGGGCTCCATTGTAGACAGATCTGAGACCAGATAAGGGAACTTCTAATGGCAGTCAGCTGGCAGGTGGGCAAGTGAGGGACCCGGCGTCGGACCCAGCGCGGGTTAATCAGTGTTAAGTGATATTTGAGCGCAGAGCGGCGGTGCCCGTGTCACTAAATACAGGGGGTTTAGAGCGCCCCGTCAGCGCAGGTAACTCACCTGAGGAGGCAGCTGGAGCAGAGCACTGAATCTGCTACTGCTGCTAAACACATAAAAAACAGTCTCCTCTTGTACACCTGCAGCTACTGTTGCCTTGTGCCGGGTCATGTCAGGGTGCTTGAGTAAAAAAAAGGTTATTCAATCCAGCCGAAGTGTGCTGTCAGAGAAGCTGAAGTGCCACGTGCTAATCTGGAATGCTAGCTATTGTTAACATATATTATATCTATTTTTCAGCATATGCTTTTTCGAATATTACGTTTCATGCAGTGTGTAATTCTTGGTCCACACCAAATGCGTCAAGAGTTACGTACGAACTTAATTTCATGAATGAAACTAAAAATGCGATGCTTCAATCACATCTTCTGCGTAAATTCAAAGGTTTACGCTACCTCATGTCAATTTGTAAGTGGCTAATTCGTATGAATTGTATCTCATTCGTACATGTTAGTACGATTTGCCTGACCCCCAATAGCGGTTGGGTTTTTGAGGGTGGGATTTGGTGCCACGCCTCCTTTTAAAAACCTTACATTTTCATATGGGCCGTATCCCGAGCAGATGCTGTGGCAGTCATGGAGGAGAGGAGAGCATGAAACTGATTCCTGAAAGACCCTACCCTGAACACCCACCAGTGACCTACTCAAACCTGCAGCTTCTACACGATGGACATCCAGCATTCTCCAGCCTCCGGCGCCAAGCCTGCAGCTCTGCACAAGAAGTTTGGCCAGAGGAGAAATGGTTGTGCCCAACTGAACCTGGTTTCTCTCGAGATTTGTTTCCTTCACTTTCGTCAAATGGTGAAGTTTTGTTCCTCGCCACTGTCGCCTCTGGCTTGCTTGGTTTGGGACTTGTGGAGCTGAGCATCGATGGATTTACTCTTCAGTGTTTGGACTTTCAGCAGTGAAAATTAAACCACACTGAACTGAACTAAACTGAACTTCAACTCTGAAAACTGGACTGACACAGTTTCAGTTTACTAGAACTTCTATGTTAAGCTGCTTTGACACAATATACATTGTAAAAGCGCTATAAAAATAAAGAATTGAATTGATTATGACTGAACTCATATGAATAAGCCACTAAACTGAGAAAAAGTACAATAGTTAGGTTTCTCGTGAGATCAGGCTGGAAAAATGGCAAAAAACATCCCATGAGTAACCGAGAGCAAATAATTCAACCAATCCAGGCTCATTGGAGATACGTTTCCAGGGTTGCATATTTGAGAACCACAAAATATGTGCCCTAGGCCAGTAATTCCCAAAGTGGGGTCGGGGGATAATGAGCGGGGGTCGCTTGGTGATTTCCAAAAATTTAATTAATTTTATGAAACTATTGGAATGAGCATATTTTGTCCATATGCTATAGAAGATAAAAAATAGCATTTAATAGTTATAAAACAACACACATTTTTTTCCCATTGGATTACGACCCCTGGAGTCTCATTACATTTATAGCAATAGGGTCAGGTGCAGCAGATTGATTTTATGGCACCAGGGTAAACTTTCTGACATCTTTACAGCACTAGCATACAATCAAATTAAATACAGGCTACGACTGAACATGGAGGATGATCTCCGAGTGGCGTTCTCCAAAATTAAACAAAGAATAGACATGGGCCTATTGGTGTTGGTAAACTGTTTTGCGTTTGCAAGTTTAATATATTTATAACCACCTCAGAGTATATTGGGGGTCGTGAGTTACTGGTGTTGTTATTTTGGGGGTCGCGGACTGAAAAGTTTGGGAACCCCTGCCCTAGGCTACGCATGCTTGCAGTTTTTGTTTTCACAAATCTACTCTCCGTGAGAGAGAAGCTGGTCGGCTTGTCATCCATGAATCAGCTTGTTACTGACTGACCCACACACCCCTTCCCTAAACCCAACCGACAGTGTTTTTAAAAGCTAACTAGAAAAGAAAACCCATTGCGGTTGCATGCTTTTACCACGATTTTACACTGTTTTTTTTTGTTTCTTTTTACCTGGTTTCTGGAAAGGTCCTTCACCAGAGTTGAACCTGGTCTGGTCTGCTTCGTTCCGCATCCCAAGTCCGACTATTCATGGTGAGCTACCGAGCAAACTGGTTATGTCAGAAAAGCCATCCATACGGAGGTAGGTCAGCCGTAGTGCAAAAAAGAACAGAAAGTGTCTGCATCTGGGCTACCTCTGCGTTAGCCAGAGGTAACCCAGAGCACATATTTATTGGTTTTCAAATACGTAGCTGTGGGCACATATTCCCAATGAAACTGGGTTGAATGCAACGGTCATGTTCACAGCATAATTTGCATAATCTAAAAAGCTAAAAAAGGAAAGTTCACAACAGTTCAAATCAGTTTTCTGCAGTGATTATGAATGCCCTGATTGATCAGTCAAAGATCGCCACTGGCCAATAATCACATTCAATGTTTCGATGGGTAGTCATAAAATCTGTCTGATCTTATAAACTGATTGCCAGTTCATGACGTAACATGTTAGGGCATACACGAAGATTTTCACCACAGTCATGTCCTATAGATGTGCTTTACTCTACATGTTTTACACTGATGAAGAGAAACACTCACTCAAGAAACACCACTGAGTTTGAAAGAACAAGAAGATTTTTTTAAAATATTACTCAGATTGGGGGCAGCACGGTGGCGCAGTGGGTAGCACAATCGCTGGTTCGAACCCCGGCTGGGTCAGTTGGCATTTCTGTGTGGAGTTTGCATGTTCTCCCCATGCTGGCGTGGGTTTCCTCCAGGTGCTCTGGTTTCCCCCACAGTCCAAACACAAGGTGAATTGAATAAACTAAATTGGCCGTAGTGTATGATTGTGTGTGTGCATGTGAGAGTGTATGGGTGTTTCCCAGTCCTGGGTTGCGGCCGGAAGGGCATCCGCTGTGTAAAACATATGCTGGATAAGTTGGCAGTTCATTCCGCTGTGGCGACCCTTAATGAATAAAGGGACTAACCCGAATGAAAATGAATGAATGAATTGTGTATCTAAATGAGCCCTGAAAAATCCGTTAAGTTAATTGAGGTACACTTGCATTTCCCATGATGCCACGGAAAAAGATATTAATAGTAATACAGCAACAAAACTGGTGCTTTATACCCTTTTAATTAAACAAAATGTAATTAATCTCGACAATTTGTGAAAAAAAATCATAAATGTGAAAACATACATAAAATATATATTGTAATTATAGAATTATGTAAGTATCATATTATATTGTAATATTAATATTATTACTTTAATGTACTTGCAATGTGCATAATAAAGTATATATGATGCATACAGTACGTTACTATAGGGAACTTTACTAATTGATTTGTGACATATGAAAAAATAAACTAATGAAACATTCTCCGTTCATTTTATCCCATTATTGTTATTATTATTATCATCCATCAAGTAAATACCCCAGATAAAAAAAGAGACACATAAATGTACTGTGAGTAACCTAATGTCAGTGTCTTTACAGCCTTATTTACTTGCATTTCCTGTCAAAAGAAAACAAGCTTACGAATATCAGATACTAAGAGGCCCAAACTAACAATAATTGAGCCGGAATACCTACTCGCTGCTTCCTAATTGAATAAAAACACATTAGGACGGCGACCGTCGTGGAACCTGTAGGAGCGAGCGCGCCTGGATTTTCGGTTTGGGCAAGAAAATGCCATTTTACGTCTGTGCCTCCTACTGGATGATATTTGAGTCCCATTCTCGTGTATTAAAGCAGGCGAACAGGAAATCAGTCTATATGAAAAAACAACAGCGGGGCTTTTTGTTCCACAGGCCATAAAGTAAAGGCTCGGAGTTCCAGGGAGCGAGCTATGACAGCGCAGTAATGAAGACTGGGTAATTGGAAAAAGGTTTTGACCTGAAACGTCTCTCCACAGATTTCACCAGGCTTTTAGCGCTGTCTCCCAAATCAAAGCCAAACGGCGGGCAAACCAAACAAAGCGCAAACATGAGACACGCAAGCGTAAATGAGCACTGATGGGTCGGAGCTACACTGAGAAAAGAAATGCTGGGTTGCACACTATTAATTTGTGTTGGGGCAACATAAAGCAATTAAGTTTTTTTTTTTTTTTAATTAGTTGGATTTAACATAAAACAAGTTGTCTACCCAAAAAACCCAAGAATTGTGTTGTTTCAGGTCATTTTAAAAAAGTAGTTTGAACAAACAGCCTTGTTTTAAGTGCAACAAGTAAAATAAAAAGCGTTCTCATTCTCAAAGCGTCCATGTGCGTTTATTCATTCATTCATTTTCCTTCGGCTTATTCTCTATTTTAGAGGTCTCCACAGCGGAATGAACCGCCAACTATATGTTTTACGCAGCAGATGCCCTTCCAGCTGCAACCCAGTACTGGGAAACACCCATACACACTCATTCGCACACACACTCATACACTACGGCCAATTTAGTTTGATCAATTCACCTATAGCGCATGTCTTCGAACTGTAGGGGGAACAGGAGCACCCGGAGGAAACTGTGGGTTTATTCCCAGGAGTAAAAAAAAAAAATACTAATATGTAAACCTTTATTATGATGTAAATCAGTTTGGATAAAAGCATCTGCCAAATTAATACATTTAATAAATGACTAGTGAGAAAGAGAGTGAGATGTGAGAGATCACGACTGAATCAGTGTTTGTTTTGGCTGAACAAACCATTCCTTATAGTGAACACTGAATGTTTATGACTTAGTTGATTCAAAAAGCAGCTGAATGATTCAGTTCTCATTGACTCAATGATTTGGTCATAGTGGTTAACAGTTGAGCTAAATGAGCACTGATGGGTCGGAGTTACACTGCAAAGAAATCAACACAGGCTCATTGTGAAAACGTACCCCCGTATACATTTCTGGAGAGGGTGAATTATGTAGCCAGAGATACGTACGGCTGCATTTCGTCTTGAAAATGAACACTATGGAGCGGTATGACGCCGCTGATGGCTTCTGTTTCTTTTTGTGCTAGCAGCTGACTGCTTACCTTCATGTGGACGGCTTTTCCGCTGTTACCAGAGAGTAGTTGGCTGTGACGATGAGGTTTGAGTCTGGTTCCAGAAAACAGGTAAAACAAAAACAAAAGCCAAAAAATAAAATAAACAAGTAAATAACAGGGTGAGAATGTGGTAAGATCTAAACCCCACGCCAACACAGGGAGAACATGCAAACTCCACACAGAAAGGTCAACTGACCCAGCCGAGGCTCGAACCAGCCACCTTCTTGCTGTGAGGCGACATCGCTTTTTCCTGTTAGCAAATAAGCTTTTAAATGTGCATTTTTAGTCGGTGTAGTAACTGTAGTTGTTGTAGTAGAAGCAGTAGTTGCTGTAACAGTAGCAGTAGTAGTTAGTGTAGTAGTAGCAGCAGTTGTTGGTGGTGGTGTTATTATTATTGTTGTTGTCATTTTACTGTCATTATTACTATCATTGCATTACTATCACTGTTGTCATTCCATACCACTGATTGGTTTTGTTTTGTTTTATTTCTATCTTTATTAGTCACTTCAGTTTTATTTCAGAGATTCTGAATTCTGATTATATCACTTCAGAGATTAGTCACTTCAACTCAAACTTTCTGTCCCGCCCCCATAGACACTACATTTTTTTCATTTATATAACAAATGTAAAATAAAATATAAATAAAAATTAAATAAAAAAAAAAATAAAAAATAGAAAATAAAAAATTAATAAAAAAAGTAAAAAAAAAACAAAAAGAAAAGAAATAGAAAATAATAAATTAATTTAAAAAAATTAATTTAAAAATTAAATAAAAAAAGAAAATAATAAATTAATAAAAAAAAGTTAATTGAAAAATTAAATAAAAAAAGAAAATAATAAATTAATAAAAAAATGTTATTAAAAATTTTTATTAAAAAAAGAAAATAAATAGAAAATAATAAATTGATAAAAAAAATCATAATTTTTTTTAATAAAAACCGAAAATAAATAGAAAAAAATATTAAATTAAAAATCATTAAACAATTCAATTAAAAATAGACTATTAAAAACGCCTCGCATAAGCGGTAATTAATTTTTTTGTAATTTAATGCAAAGATGATCTAATACATACATACAATATACATATAAATGTCTTGTGAAAAGGGTCCATTGTTTTGCAATAGCTTTACTATTTGCTGTTGTTCTGACGAGATGAGCAAAGGAGAGCGAAAATTCACGATGTTATGCGCTAATAAATCGCACATCATAAAAGGAGGAGTATTACAACAATAAGCTTCGAGGGAGGATGAGACGTTTACACTGCAACATCAGTCATCCCGACACGTATATCTCTCTCTCTATCCCCTCCCAAACTTGCTCATCTCACTGCATTCTTCCATAAAACGGAAAAGTCGTGCGCTTGGAGAAGCCAGGTTGGAGATGAATCTCCACGTAAACCAGCGGCCATAAACATGTGTGGAATAAATTTATCAGTGCCACATGTGGAGCTGACACTCAGATAATACAGCAGGGAGCGAGAGAGAGAGAGAGAGAGCGTGAGCAGAGAGCAGATGAGACCCAACAAAAGCAAAATAGCCTTTCTTTGGAGTCGCTATAGCACTGAATCCTCTGGCTTACGATTACTGGCGTACTTACGGGAATATATTCTGCTTTCAAGAGAAGTTAAGCTCAACTGACACCGCCTTTTGGCAAGATGTTGATTATTATAAACATTTATGGTGACACTTCACATGAAGCCTACAGTATAATACGTTATCAAAGTATTAATGCATTGAGTCGAGTAACGTAATTCATAATGCATTATATGGCTGTGTGAATAACTAAGCAAGTCAACTCAAGTCAGATTGCTATCCATTTATACAAAGCACTTTACATTATGTGTAATTAAAGCTCCCGTGAAATTAAAATAAACATTTTAGACGTTAGTTTCAGTTGGTTAGTTTTAAGGATATCTATTAGTTAGTGTGCTACAAAATTCGCGTTTAGAAAATATAAAAAACACAGGCTCATTCTGAAAACGTAGCCCTATATACATTTCTGGAGGCAGCGAATTATGTAGTCAGAGGTACGTATGGCTGCATTTCGTCTTTAAAATGAACGCTATGGGGCGGTGTAACGTCGTTCCTTTTCACGCTTACCAGTTGACTGCTTACCTCCATGTGGACGGCTTTTCTGCTGTTACCAGTTTGCCCAGTGGCTCGCTGCATACGTCGGCGGACTTGAGACGCAGAGAGGAGTTGACCGCGACGATGGGGTTTGAGTCTGACAAAGAACGGTTCCCGAAAGCAGGTAAGAGAAAAACAAAAGGCAAAAAAATGTAACTAACAAGTAAATAACAGGGTAAGAATGTGGTAAAATCTTTTGAAAACACTATTGGTTGTCGGTTCGGTTTAGGGAAGGGGGTTGGGGGGGGGGGGGGGTCACTCAGTCAGTCGACAGCAGCCTCTGGTGGATTTATGAAGAGAAGAGAAGAGCAGGCTGGAATGGCACTTGTGAGAGAAATTTGAGATCTCAAAATGTGTACACAGCGGCCTCTGGTGGATTCGCGAAAACAAAAACTGCAAAAAACATAGCTTCTGGGATGTATTTGGCGCTCTCCAGAATGTATATAGGGGTACATTTTCAGAATGAGCCTGGGAAGAATATAAACCTGATATAAATATTCAAAACTTGTAAAACAAAAGCAAAAAAATAAATAAAATAAAAAATACATTAATCAAATACAGTAAGTTTAACTCAATCTACCCTAATCGTAAAAGTGTTACTTAATAAGTACATAACGTGCATTTGAATTCAAAGTAAATGCAATAAAATTACCGCAAACTGCTTCAAATCAATTATTATGTTTACATGCCCATGCATTTTACAATGAGTTTACATGCTATCATTTTAGAATAGGATTTTGACATTATTCTCTCTATTTTTCATCAACTTAAGGGATTTTCACACTGCACTTAATTCCAGGTTGTCGATATTCTTAATATTTGACACTTACAGTATCAATTAAATCAATTGAAGGCGAACATGTTACATAATAATGAAAAAAATGTCCCCCAAAGACATGGCCATTTTTTTTAACTTTATAGATATGAAATATGATATGATAAATACTTTAAAGTATGAAACATCTGTGCTTAGTATTCTATATCCTTATCTTTTTATTTGTTTGTTCATTTGTTTAATTATAATTTAATTTATTCATTCATTCTCCTTCGACTTAGTCTCTATTTTCAGAGGTCACCACAGCGGAATGAACCGCCAACTATTCCAGGATATGTTTTACACAGCGGATGCCCTTCCAGCCACAGCCCAGTACTGGAAACACCCATACAAACTTAATCACACACTACAGCCAATTGAGTTCATCCAATTCACCTATCTTTGGACTGTGGGAGAAACCGGAGCACCCGGAGGAAACCCACGCCACACGGGGAGAACATGCAAACTCCACACAGAAATGCCAACTGGTCCAGCCGGGACCTGAACCAGTGACTTTCTTGCTGTGACGTGCTGCCCCTAATTTTATTTATTTAATAT
Organism: Danio choprae; assembly: GCA_903798125.1. Lineage (NCBI taxonomy): Eukaryota > Metazoa > Chordata > Actinopteri > Cypriniformes > Danionidae > Danio > Danio choprae. The sequence continues at coordinate 1,541,459 of CAIGQW010055047.1, read as the reverse complement.
AGTTATTTGTATGTTTATTATAATTTTTTGATGTGGGGGTCAGGATTTGAATGATAGGATATACAGTACAGTGGATGGATATTATCATATTAATCAATATACATTTCTGATATGTTTTTGCACTAAAAACATTCAATAAAAATATATTTGAAAAAAATAGCCATGTGCTGCGTTTAGTCAATCAATGACGATGACCCTGCAACTATGTAAATAACAAGGTTAACCCTGGGTTTAAGAATGTACAGCAGTGTAAAATGTCAGCTTATAAATAGCCAGGACTAAATGTTAACCATGGCTAAAATATAATCAATGTGAAATGTGAAGCAAGAGAGCCAAGGATTCCGCTTATACCCTTGACTATGAATGACCCAGTGCTAACTATATAATTATAAAGTCTGACTACTTATGCAATGAAAGCGAATGGGGAAATCTGTAAACATAAAACGCTCTGTTTTTTCATGCTAACATATTTTCAGTGCAAAATAAACAGTTTCTCTTTACTGCAATGACGATGTAATCCGTAGTACAAAAATCTTGCTGCATTAACTTTTTTAGTTGAATCAAACAATCTTTTCTAGTCATCTCAATTTACATCAATCAAACTGGCTAAAATATTACGTTAAAATAAGTTCAAATATTTGTTGTCTTGACTGTCATTATTATTTTTTTACAGTGTATCGCCAACAGTGTAAAAATATCCATAAATTAGCAGTTTTCCATATTTTGTGATTAATGTTTGTATTTTGGGACCTTGATCTTTCTCCCAACAACTTTTAACCTTGAGAAGTTGTAAAAAGTGACTTTTATTAAAATTTTTAATAGCTTAAAGTGATATATTGTCTGGGTTGGTGTTGTATATTACGCTACAAAAAACCTTGTAATAAACTGCCAGTACATTCTGCTATTTTACAGACTCGTTTCTCTATTTATTATTTCTATAGATTTCTCTATAGATTATGTCAAACTACTAAAATGTCAAATAAAAGTCACTTTGTTAAACTGTAGAAGACAAATCAAAAGTTTACAGAGCAGAGATCAACATCCCATAATGCATTTCACAACCATAAATAAACGGAAACACTTGTGAATCACAAAATACAGAAACTGTTCATTAAAATATATTTTTTTACAGAGAATGGTCAGAAAAAGAGAAAATATCCAGTGAGCGGCAGTTCTGTGGGCGCAAATGCATTGTTGATGCCAGAGGTCAGAGGAGAATGGCCAGACTGGTTCCAGCTGAAAGGCAACATTAACTCAAATAATCACTCGTTACAACCAAGGTATGCAGAAGAGCATCTCTGAATGCACAACACGTCCAACCTTGAGGTGGATGGGCTACAGCAGCAGAAGACCACACCGGGTGCCACTCCTGTCAGCTAAGAACAGAAAACTGAGGCTACTGGGCTGGTGGTGGTGGTGGTGGTGTAATGGTGTGGGGGATATTTTCTTGGCACACTTTGGGCCCATCTGAGCATTGTGTCAACGCCACAGCCTACCTGAGTATTGTTGCTGACCATGTCCATCCCTTTATGACCACAGTGTACCCATCTTGATGGCTACTTCCAGCAGGATAACGCGCCATGTCATAAAGCGTGAATCATCTCAGACTGGTTTCTTGAACATGACAATGAGTTCACTGTACTCAAATGGCCTCCACAGTCACCAGATCTTAATCCAATAGAGCAAATGTTGGATGTAGTAGAACACAAGATTCGCATCATGGATGTGGAATTGAAAATTCTGCAGCAACTGTGTAATGCTATCATGTCAATATGGACCAACATCTCTGAGGACTATTTCCAGTACTTTGTTGAATCTATGCCACGAAGCATTAAGGTAGTTCTAAAGGCAAAAGTGGGTCCAACTCTGTACTAGTAAGGTGTACCTAAAAAAGTGGCCGGTGAGTGTATATATGATATTTATAATTATATTTGATCTAATCAACATTATGCCACAAATACAGTCGATGCTGAGCTTAACTTTCTGAGCCTGAAATATTACTTTAAGGTTGTGCTCATCAAAGGTGTGTATGTGTGTGTGTGTGTTTTGCCGGTCAACTTGTAAGGGCGCCAATTTGTGGGCATTGCATTAATTATATGTGTGAACAATGTGCAAAGAGCATGACTGACAAGGCCAAGGTGATTAACTTTGGCTCGGCTCTGCCTCCTCGCTAATTACCTGGCCATTCACTGTGTCAAAACCAACTGGATCTTTAGCACACACAGAGTGCATGTGACTGCATGAGCGAATTTGTGCATATGACTATGAGTATGTGTGTGTGTGTGTGTGTGTGTGTGTGTGTGTGTGTGTGCATCCGCAGTCAGCCACCAGCCTACAGGCTTGATGTCAATCAAACATTGCTCTAATTAAAAGCATCTGGAAGAGGCTGCTGGGGAAACCAATCACTATCAAAGTCCCATTTTCATATGAATGGCCTTTTTTAATTAAACTCAACAGCTAATAAAACGCCTGTATCAAAAAGATGGAGCCGTTTACCAGACAAAGCGCTTTCGCCTAAACCAAAGGAAGAGGAGAAGAGACAGGGATGAGAAAGGAAAGCTGGTAGACGCGTTGCCTTTGAACCTGTTCCGTCTTTTGTTTTTTGCTCTCGCAAGGCACCTCGCCAGCAACTATTAATGCGGTGCAAAGTTTATTTAGCATTGATGGTATTAAAGCCACAAGCCGACAATGAGAAAAGGAGACGGAAACGCAACAGTCGGTATCTCTGGAGCTGATGAAAAGAGAGGGCGGGAAAACAAATGCATCATCCTCTGTGTATGTGTGTGTGAGTGTGTGTATGGATGGTTATAAAACTGAGAATCGTAACTACGAGCAAACCTCAAATGGCTACACTTCTGAGGAATAACAAAGCAAAAACCAAAAACCTATTCTTTCAATGTCGCTGAAACCTTCGGGGACACAACTTAACTCCTGAAAAAATAAATACACACAGGCCTGGAGTGAAAAAAGATGATTTTTTATACACTATTGTTCTGGGTTCAATGCACGCTCTATTGACAGTATTTGTGACATGTTGTTGATTACCGCAGAATATAATATGGTCTTGAGACATCCTTCAGCTTAAAACAATAAGCAGAGTTTGCAGTAATGTGCTTTCTGTGTGCTTGTTCACATGAGACTTGTGCGACAGAAGAGTTTGATCGGTTGAATGTTTACACGTTCACTTTTCCATGCTTGCATATATGCTGAAACATACAAGTCGGACATACTGACAGCAACAATGGAAAAGTTCATATTTATGTAAAGCTGTTCAAAGGTAAATTTGTGGTATTATGACTTTGTTACTACAGTTACATTTTCTAACTACACTCAAAATGATTTTTGCTGCTTGTTCAAACTACTTATTTAAAGTGAGACAAAACAGCACAATTCTTAAGGCTTTTTTGGGACAGCTTAATTGTTTTATGTGCAATCTACTTAAATTTGTAAAAACGATTAAGATACAGGTATTCCAATTTTAGTTTTTGCAACACATTTGATGGGACAGGAGCAGTTTAGGGCTAGTAATCAGGTAAACTGGTTAAATAATGATGTGGTTTGAAACAGGTGATGTCAACCGGTGATTGCAATTATGATTTGGTACAAAAGCAGCATCCAAGAAAGGTCTAGTCCTTTAGGAGCAAAGATGGGCCGAGGATCGCCAGTTTGTCAACAAATACGTGAGAAAATTATTGAAATGTTTAAAAACAATGTTCCTCAAAGAAAGATAGGAAGACATTTGGATATTTCACCTCCAACAGTGCAGAGCATCATTAAAAGATTTAAGGAATCTGGAGGAATTTCAGTGTGTAAAGGACAAGGTGTGATCTCCCATCTCTCAGCCGGCCCTGCATCAGGAATCATCATTCTTCTGTAAGCGATATCACCACATGGGATCAAGACTACTTTGGCAAACCTTTGTACCACAATACGTAGTTACATCTAGAAACGCCAGTTGAAACTGTAATTTGCTGAAAGGAAGCCCTATGTTAACATTGTCCAGAAGCGGAGGCATCTGGGATGGACCATTACACAGTGGAAACGTCTACTCAGATGAATCAGTATAACAGGTATTTTTTTGGGACAAATGGACGCTGTGTGCTCTGGACCAAAGAAGAAAAGGATCATTCATTCATTCATTCATTTTAATTTCGGCTTAGTCCCTTTATTAATCTGGGGTCGCCACAGCGGAATGAACCGCCAACTTATCCAGCATATGTTTTACGCAGCGGATGCCCTTCCAGCTGCAACCCATCTCTGGGAAACATCCATACACACCCATTCACACTCATACACTACGGACAATTTAGCTTACCCAAGGAAACCCACGCCAACACAGGGAGAACATGCAAACTCCACACAGAAACGCCAACTGGCGAGGCTCGAACCAGCGACCAGCGACCTTCTTGCTGTGAGGCGAACGTGCTACCCACTGCGCCACTGTGAGGCCCAAGAAAAGGATCATTCAGACTGTAATCAGCAACAAGTCCAAAAGCCATGGTCTGTCATGCTATAGGGTTGTGTCAGTGCCCTGGGCAAAGGTAACTTGTACTTCTGTGATGGCACCATTAATGCTGAAAAGTATATAGAGATTTTGAAGCACAATATGCTGCCTTCTTTTCCAGGAACACCCATGCATATTTCAACAAGAGAATGAAAACCACATTCTGCACACATAACAAAGTCCTGGCTGCGGAGGAAGAGGATACAGGTACTTGACTGGCCTGCCTGCATTCCCGACCTGTCTCCAATAGAGAATGAGTGGTGCATTTCGAAGCACAAAATGTAACAACGAAGACTCCGTACTGTTGCCCACCTTAAGACTTGTTTGCAGGAAGAATGGGGCAAAATTACACCTGAAACGCTTCATCACTTGGTGTCTTCAGTCCCTAAACGTCTTTCAAGTGTTGTGAAAGGAATGGCAACATAACAAAGTGGTAAATGCTTTACTGTCCCAACTTTTTTGAAATGTGTTACAAAAACCAAAATTGGAATAAGTGTTTATTTTGGGGGAAAAAAACAATATAAATCATGAGGAACACATTAAATAATGTTTGTTGTGTTGTCTGCAATGAAATACAAGTCAAAGTAAATTTAGAAATCACTACTTTTTTCTTTTATTTGCGTTTTCCATACCGTGCCAACTTTTTCTGATTGGGGTTGTATGAAGTATGATCAATTTCAGAGTCATACAAATGTTTACAAATCTGTTAAACCCCTGATAAATAAGGGATTAAGCCGAAGGAAAATGAATGAATGAATGAATGAATGTTCAATTTAATTAGTTTGTTTAAATTCAGCCCATATAAATTGTCTGCAACCACTTTCCTTAAAAAATTGAGAAAATCCAATAAATATTTTTTTTGTGTATACGGATGACCCTAAAAACCTTAGGCTGCTAGCACATCTATAAATCCAACGCTAAATTCACAACTGTTCAGTTCATATAACACTTGTTTTAACAAAAATACAAGCTAAATATTGTAAGCAATTTTTATTAGTCACTTTTTATAAGTCAAAGTAATGTTCTGTAGAAATCGAAATGCTGTTAACTTAGTTTGAACCCGTGTCATATCTTTAAAGGGCACTGTGGGAAAATGTGGGTCAATGTGCCTTGCTTACATTTGAATCTTTTGACTGGTAACTGATTAAACCACGTCTTGTTTTTGTTAATTATAAGTGACTAATGAAAAGTGCAGTTATTAGGCCATATCCATAGGGTGATCTCCTGACTGCGGCAAGCTGTTGGCTCGGTTTCATCATTTTAGACAGGCCTGATATCAGAAGGCTTAATTGGAAATGAGACACTAAATATCAAATCGGCTTAAAAGTGATGGCTATTATTTCACGTTGATCTGGGCGGGTGATATTAGACTTGGTTACGTCATTAGGACTGGCCTTTATGAAGGAACACAAATGTTTGCTTTGTTCCAGGACCGGATAACATTAGTGTGCAGAACTGAAATCAGAGAACACACTGGCCTTGTTTGCTTTTCCATAATTCAGACACACACACGCACACGCATACACGCACACACACACACACATACACACAGTGGGTCAGACATATTTCATATACTCTGGACAATTTAAATAAGTACCAATAAACAGATGCAGCACTAATAATAGCTCGAATGGCAAAAACTAATTTCACCTTCAGAGATAAGACTATTTTAAAGGGATAGTTCACCCAAAAATGAACATCCTGTCATCATTTACTCTCCCTTTAATTGTTCCATACCAGTTTGAGTTTGTTTTTCCTGCTCTGTTAAAAACAAAAGGAGATATCCTGTAAAATGTTGTAAACTAGTTACCGTTGACTTCCATAGTTGGAAAAATAAATAATGTGGAAGTTAATGGTTACTGGTTTAAAACTGATTTGGTAGTAGATTTAGCAAATGATGACACAGTTTTAATTTTTTGGGTGAACTATCCCTTTAACACTTGCATAGTTCTCTTGATTCATTTAATCCTGGTTCGTTTAGCGTTCACACAATCATAAACAAGTGTAAATCTATATTTTAAAAAGCTTTTATTAACTAAACACCGGGGGCCTCACGGTGGCGCAGTGGATAGCACGTTCCCCTCACAGCAAGAAGGTCGCTGGTTCGAGCCTCGGCTGGGTGAGTTG
>CAIGQW010055047.1:1514048-1524828 GCA_903798125.1 Danio choprae | reverse complement strand
ACAGTATTTAACTGTAATATTAACTGTATTTTACTGTAGGACAGTTATGCGGTATGTTACTGTATTTTAAAGTTGCATTGTGAAAATTACTGTATATTTTACAGTAAAAATATACAATACTGAAAATACATATACAGCAAGATAAATTGTGATGTAAATGTAAATACAGTATTCTTGGTGTAATTGATTTACAGTAAGTTACTAGCGAACTGCTGCAGTACAACAACACTGTTAACGATTATGTAAATGACAGTATTTAACTTTAATATTAACTGTATTTTACTGTAGGACAGTTATGCGGTATGTTACTGTATTTTAAAGTTAGATTGTGAAAATTACTTCATTTTACAGTAAAGATATACAATACTGTAACTAAATATATACAACAAGATAAATTGTGCGGTAAATGTAAATACAGTATTATTGCTGTAATTGATTTACAGTAAGTTACTGGCGAACTGCTCCAGGACATCATTAACAGTGTAGCAACTGAGGATTGTGTTAGGTGAAATGTGGGTTTGGATTTGTAAAATTCGAGCCTTTGTGGTTTTGTGTCTGATGTTTTTAGGGTTTAATGAAGTTCGCTCGCTCAATCTATAACTGAGTGTGTGACGTGGGAATTTACAGCGCTTGTACTGATAAATGGGGAATGCTGCAGGCAGGTTTTCTGCTAGCAGGTTAAGTGGCACTAGATATAATCACCTGCTTGTTTAGAACAGTGAATGCAGTTGACATAATCTGAATGTCATCCACTTGAGGATGCCATCATACAAATGTAAAAAGGTTGATGACATAAACCCCCAAATATGAGGATTCCCTTTTTAGTCACACTTTATTTTAATGTATTTAATTCACGCTATTAACAAACTATTAAAGACTTTTAGCTGAATAAACTACTAATTTGCTGCTTATAAATAGTTAGGTAGTAGTTGGGTTTAGGTGTTGGGTAGGATTAGGGATGTCAAATAAGATCAAACTTTTTTGTGTGTGTGGGTTTGTGGGGGGCGGTGGAGGGCTCCCTAGGTCAGTTCAAAACTACTGCTTTTACATATACAAAGGAACTGAGTCACTGGGTTCATAATTTTCACACACGCACACGCGCGCTCACACACACGCACACACACGCATGTGCACACAAGGGTCACAAATGCAGAAATTCACAACTGTATCAGTGTGGCAGTAAAGCACTTAGTGTGACTGACAGATTGTCTGCATTGACCCACATCAGAGTTTCCTGAGGACGTGAAGAACTTCATCCAGGCTACGTCAGCTCATCAGTAGCCGCATTTCCACTGTCGGGCCTGTGCGAGCCAGGGCTTTTATGGGGCCGGGTCGGGTCGTGCCAAGAGCCCGGGACCTTGAGCAGTGAGGCCGAAGTCATGTCGCGTTTTCACTGTAGGGCCAATAGCTTGCAGCGCGTCACGCAAACCCCACCCCCAGAACGTCCCTCGAATCAAACGTTACACAACCCGCCCAGTTCAGCGGGAATCAGGTAAATAAAGCACACCATCGCATCATCATGAAACGATTAAAATGAAGACAACCTAAACAAACAAATGACACGTTGCTGTACAGCATTACATTATATATGTCTATACACATAGGCCTATGTATTTTCATTCATTATATTTGTTTACTCGCCAAACGACTGCTGGCATTGTGCATCGAGTGGTCTCGCCATTAACGGAGGGTCAGAATATAATATAATATTAAACCACAGACATTTTCCGGTAATAACTCGGTATAAAATGTATTTTATAACATCCTCGTTTCGGTAGATGCTCCGGAGAGACATATACATTTTCCCTAGACTATATGACACTTAATTTCCCTTTATTTAAGAGAATAATTTAAGGATGTTGAATATTATTTCGTTATCTTAAGTAAAGGAAACCATTAAGTGTTTCAGGACAAAAGAGCAAGTAATAAAATATATAACCTATATATCATTGCGCTCAGAAGCTAAACCTTCTAAACCTTTTTAATTTACCATTTAAAATATTAAATGTTCCCAGAGATGGGTTGCAGCTGGAAGGGCATCCGCTGCGTAAAACATATGCTGGATAAGTTGACGGTTCATTCCGCTGTGGCGACCCCAGATTAATAAAGGGACTAAGCCGAAATGAAAATGAAAGAATGAATATTAAATGTCCTTCTAATAAAGCTCTACATTTAAATTTATTTTTAATATTGTACCACGTCATATAAAAACATAAACACTTGTTTGAGGTCACAGAACACATTTTTTAAGGGCAGTTTTTCCCAATCCGTTTGTACGCAGTGCAGACAGAACAGAAGGTCGTTTCTGATGGATTCGCTCACTCAAAAAATGCTCTGTTTGCACGATTTGATTAATATCATCATATCCAAATACTTTATAAATCATTTTTAAAAACTCCTCCGTTGTTTATTGTTTTTAGAAAATATCTAAAATCCTTTTCTCAGATAGGCCTTTGCTAAATGAAGGTTTAAATGGCTTGAAACGATTTAATTTATTTGTTAATTTAATTGTTAGAGCTTTTGTTTGTTTAATATCGGTTTATTTATCATTCATTCATTTTCTTTTCGGCTTAGTCCCTTTATTAATCTGGGGTCGCCACAGCGGAATGAACCGCCAACTTATCCAGCATATGTTTTACGCAGCGGATGCCCTTCCAGCTGCAACCCATCTCTGGGAAACATCCATACACACTCATTCACACTCATAAACTACAGACAATTTAGCTTACCCAATTCACCTATAGTGCATATCTTTGGACTTGTGGGGGAAACCGGAGCACCCGGGGGAAACCCACGCCAACAAGGGGAGAACATGCAAACTCCACACAGAAACGCCAACTCACCCAGCCGAGGCTCGAACCAGCGACCTTCTTGCTGTGAGGCGAACGTGCTATCCACTGCGCCACCGTGAGGCCGGTTTATTTATTTAATGGGATTTTATTATATTGGAATTTGTAATTCTTTAAATGATTAAAATATAGCTTAGGCTATTTTATCTAGATGTCTGACACTATTTTGCTGATCCAATAGTAGACACGTAATTTGTAAAGTTTTATGTCTCTCTGTTGTATTTATATTTTGTATTATCTCCAAAATAAAGAAAGGAAGAAACCCAGCCGTTCGCAACATCGACAGAGCTGTGAAGCGAGCGCTCTTTCGCCCGGTCTCTCACACACACACATGCATCTAAACGCGCACGTTTAAACTCGTAAAACACACCATTTAAACTCGACAACTGAAAGTTACTGGCTGCTGTGTCTTTAATATGGTGTAAAGATTATTATGCGTACTTTAAACATCAAGGAGAACCCAGCAAAGAAATATGACTTATTAAATTAAAACTACTTTATTATTTTATGCAACACCCTTACATTTAAAAGGGAAACATGAGGGCGATCTTAAGCAGACCCCTATCCTATAAGGTGTTTTATGGAATATCTTAACCTGACCAGCTAGGCCCTAGGTGTTTTTAGTTCCCTTATTTATTTTTTGGCGCATGCACTGCGATCAGAAAACTAGTGTAATGGTGGCACGCCATCTTTACCAGACTCCGCAAACTCCGCCTCTCCTTTCACTCCGCTCCAAAGCCCAAGCTGGCCCTCTTTGGCCCAAGGTATTCGGTGGGCCAAAAAAGGCTGGCCACTGGCCACAAGGAAGCCCCGCTTTGGCCCGATCAGGCCACGGATATGACAGTGGAAACTCAACTGGCCCTGGCTTGCTCTCTTTAGGCGTGATAGTGGAAACACGGCTACTGATCCCTTACTGTAGATAATACTGTCATTTCAGAATGTGCAGCATTACTCTGTTGTTGGTTTCTACATTCTCTGTTTGTTATCTCATACTGGTACAAACAGCTTGATGAGCACTGACAGAAACCGTAAAACTCTAGATTTATGCATTTACACACACACACATGCGCTCGTATTGCGAACAAAGCATGTGTACACATGATAATGCCATGATAAGATCAACTGAGCTAATATGACTTCACAATTTCTGCTTTGATTAGTTACACTAAAAAGAAACCTGACACGTGAAATACTGTTTTATCATCATTCAGGATTCTGAATTTATATTCAGATACTGTATATCTATGGAAAAATGAAACAAACTTATATATAAACAGGAATTAATGATCATGGTCTTTTTATTATTGTATTTTTAATAATCAAAGCTTAGTGTGAATGAGCAGAAATGTATAAAAATGAGAATTAAAATAACAATTAATTAGTCAATTAATATTTTGGTATTTGATATTTCTTCGTATTTAATATTATCGGTATCTCTCTATATATACACACAGTTGAAGTTAAAATGATTAGCCCTCCTGCGTGAATATATTTTATCACAGTATTTGATGTTTTCTTCTTCTGGAGAAAGTCTTATTTGTTATATTTCGGATAGAATAAAAGTTTTTATTTTTTTGAAAACCATTTTAAGGTCAATATTGTAAGCCCCCTTAAGCAATATTGTTTTTCAATTGTCTACAGAACAAACCATCGTTATACAATGACTTGCTTTAACTTAACCTAGGTCTAATTAACCTAGTTAAGCCTTTAAATGTCACTTTAAGCTGAATACTAGTATCCTGAATAATATCTAGTCAAATATTATGTGCTGTCATCATGGCAAAGATAAAAGAAATCAGTTATTAGAAATGAGTTATTAAAACTATTATCTTTAAAAATGTGTTGTAAAAAAATCTATCATATATAATCATATATATAACAAAAATATACACTCACCGGCCACTTTGTTAGGTACACCTGTCCAACTGCTTGTTAACGCATCATTTCTAATCAATGCATTTAGGCATGTAGACATGGTCAAGACGATCTGCTGCAGCTCAAACCGAGCATCAGAATGGGGGATAAAGGGGATTTAAGTGACTTTGAACGTGGCATGGTTGTTGGTGCCAGACGGGCTGGTCTGAGTATTTCAGAAACTGCTGATCTACTGGGATTTTCACACACAACCATCTCTAGGGTTTACAGACAATGGTCAGAAAAAGAGAAAATATCCAGTGAGCGGCAGTTCTGTGGGCACAAATGCCTTGTTGATGGCAGAGGTCAGAGGAGAATGGCCAGACTGGTTCCAGCTGATAGAAAGGCAACAGTAACTCAAATAACCACTCGTTACAACTGAGGTATGCAGAAGAGCATCTCTGAACACACAACACGTCCAACGTTGAAGCGGATGGGCTACAGCAGCAGAAGACCCCACCGGGTGCCACTCCTGTCAGCTAAGAACAGGAAACGGAGACTACAATTCACACAGGCTCACCAAAATTGGACAATAGAAGATTGGAAAAACGTTGCCTGGTCTGATGAGTCTCGATTTCTGAATATGGCATCAACAACATGAAAGCATGGATCCATCCTGCCTTGTATCAACGGTTCAGGCTGGTGGTGGTGGTGGTGGTGTGGGGGACATAAATGGTGTGGAGGATTAAAGTGGCCGGTGAGTGTACATATATAACAATAATTTGAACTCTTTCTGATAAGACATGGATCATGATTTTGCACACCTACAATGTCTACCAGTATAAAAAGGTTCATGTTTTTAACCCAAACAGGCAACATTAGTCTTTTCCTCTTCCTTGTTAATCATTGAGCTCCTGCCCTGTGAGTAATTAGTGACCTCTGTTTCCTTTTCCCAGCTCAGCGATCTGACACACAGAATGTGTTGTGTCTGGATCTCTTAGAGCTATTGCTGGGGTCAGACATGAATAAGGGTCCACAGGATTCCCACCATCACCACCGTTCAACATAAAGCGGAAGAAGGAGACATACATGGAAACTCCTTTCTTTTCTTTTGTCAAATGTGAAAAGGTGTAACTAATTTGACAAATTATGGGTCAAATCAGAAAACTACAAGTCAGAATTATTAGCCCTCCTGAATTATTAGCCGCCTGTATATTTTTTCCCCAATTTTGGTAAAACGGAAAGAGGATTTTTTTCAACACAATTCTAAACATTCATTCATTCATTTTCTTTTCAGCTTAGTCCCTTTATTCATCAGGGGTCACACCACAGCGGAATGAACCGCCAACTTATCCAGCATATGTTTTACACAGCAAATGCCCTTCCAGCTGCAACCCATCACTGGGAAACACCCATACACACTCATTCACACACGTAAACTACAGCTAATTTAGCTTACCCAATTCACCTATATGTGCAAACTCCACACAGAAATGTCAACTGACCCAACCGAGGCTCGAACCAGCGACCTTCTTGCTGTGAGGCAACATCGCTACCCACTGCACCACCGCACCACCCCAATACAAAACATAATAGTTTTAATAGCTAATTTCTAATAACTGATTTCTTTTATCTTTGCCATGATGACAGCACATAATATTTTACTAGATATTTTTCAGGATGCTAGTACTCAGCTTCAAGTACAATTTAACGAGATGCTTTTGGCAACACTATTGGTTGGGTTTAGGGAAAGGTTTCGGTCAGTGGTTTGCTGGGGGTGATTTGTACAACCCAGGCTCATTCTGAAAACGTACCCCTATATACATTTCTGGAGAGCGCTAAAAATGTCCTAGAAGCTTTTTTTACAGTTTTCTTTTTCGTGAATCCACCAGAGGCCGCTGTGTACGCTTTTTGAGACCTCAAATTTCTCTCACGAGTGCCATTCCACACGGTCATACCACACCGTAGCGTTCGTTTTAAAGACAAAATGCAGCCATAAGTACTTCTGGCTACAGAATTCACGATCTCCAGAAATGTATATATGTATATAATGTATAAATGTATATCGTTTTCAGAATGAGTGTGTTGTATTTGTACGACAAGCTCCGCCTTCTCCTGAATGTGTAAAATAAGGAGGTGTAACTGAAACGTACAACAAAATGTACCCAAAGTAATGTATTTCATATACGTTAGACAGCACACTCTAGTAGATTTGTCATCTGAAACGTGCAATGGAATGTACAGTACCTGGAGCAATGTATTTGACATTTTACAAAAAAGTCAGCTACGTTAAGTTGATCTGATATAAATGATCGGTTGTACCAGTAAACAATGCATTAGAGAAGGCTAAGAATAAAGTGAAAACAGATTTAACGAAAAATTATAAAGACACATGAATGTAAACCAAAAGAAATAAAAAGTGCATAGATAAATCATTTCAGTAACACTTCAGTTTATTACTGGCTTTTATTATTAAGATATTAACTGCGTATTAGGAGCTATAAAGTATCTTATTTTACATCCCTAATCCTACCCAATACCTAAACGTAACCTTACTATCTATTAATAAGCAGCTAATTAGCAGTTTATTGAGCTAAAAGTCTTAGTTAAGGGTTTGTTAACAGCATGAATTGTGACTTAAAATAAAGTGTTGCCATCATTTCTAATAAACAATGCATTAATCCATTAAAAAAGTGAGAATGGTTAGTTGAAAACTGTTAGATGAAAGCTAGTTTGTCTAAACTTCTTGCTTTCATGTTAGTCTGTGTGCATGTGTGTGTGTGTGTGTGTGCGGTGAGGCAGATCTCCTTCACTCAGGGGTAACATGGCCATGGCAAATTAGCAGCATGGCTCCTTCAATAGGCTCTCCTGTTACCGAACATGCATAACCAGCCCAATTCCCTCCCCAGGCATAGAAGAAGAAAAAAAGCAGAGAGAGAGAGAGAGAGAGTGAGACGGGCAGGTATGGCGTGGATGGAGAGGGAGGAGAAAGGGAGAAATGACTGTGTAATGTAATCCGTTTAGTCCGCTCAGTCGTTTGCATTCCCTTCAGTTGTAAAACCACAATAACATAAATAACTCCTGCACCACTGGATCACGGTAATAACCACAACTACAGCCAGATTATACTTGTGTCAAGCCACCGCTGCTACTGGCTAATGTTGTTATTATGGAAACGTAATAACAATGTCACACGAAACGGAAACTTTCAAACTGGCTGCATTAGCTGGGTAAAAGTAGCGTCACAATCACAATTGGACAGATGATAAACTGAAATAGTTGCCTGAAGAGATTCTATTTAGGCCAGAAATGTAGTGTACTCTTGCAACTATGTGGTCATTGCAAGTATATTTGATTTTAAATGTGTTCTTCTATTAGGGTGCTTTTAAAGAGTCGCTGAAAGAACGCCGCATTCACATCCATTTAAGAGCATGACTATAGACTGAAACTCATCACGCTCATATAAAACTCCTCAAGCTTCACTTGTCAATCCTCTGAATCTGAATTCAGTGACACGTCTTTTCTGCCGAAAAGAGAATGGCTAATAATTAGCGAACACATCCATAACTCAAAAAGGGGTTCATAAAACAGTGAAAAAGAGACCAGACAAAAAAAGAGAGACTGCAGTCCATCAGGCAGTTCTCCAGACAGCTCAAATAAAGAGTTTGACAGCACTCTCTTTCATTCAGTTTTAAGTATTTTTATACCCTGGCTTCGGAGTCTTCCACACAGACAGATAAAAGCGGAGCAGGAACGACCACAATGACAGTCATTGTTGGGCCTTTTGTCATCCGTCCTCTGAACCTGTCTTTCCAGAACGGAGAGAGTTGTGGAACCGCAGGGCCACAGGTCATTCTGAAGCCTGAAATCTGTGTGTGTGTGTGTGTGTGTGTGTGTGTGTGTGTGTGTGTGTGTGTAAATACAGCGGGACATGTGGGCAATGGGGTGTTCGTATCGACATTATGCCTCGCTGGGACGTCAACCGTCATTTGCATAATTACTTCCCTCACACATACACACACAGAGCAACAAGGACACGCGAGATACGCAAACAAAACCCGGAGTGATGAGAGAACAATGGTGGCCTTGAAGGGTCATTTGCCTCTCTTTGGGTATTTTTTTCGACTAATTGTAATTTGTGACAAAGAGACGTGCTTGATGCACATGTCCGAATAATGTTTTGGACGTAGGAACTTTTAAAAAAAAACTTTCATATTTTGATTTTATGTGCCTTTCCAGAGGCTTTGTGACTATTTAGTCACCAATATTAGTACTTAGAGATGGTATGATGTTTCCCTTTTTTCCTCGATTTATTTATTTACTCATTTGTTTATTTTTAAGGATCATTATAAGTTCTTTATTTTTATTTTACTCTAACAAAAGTGTTGTAGTGCAGCACGGTGGCTCAGTAGTTAGCACTGTCAAGCAAGAAGGTCGCTGGTTTAAGTCCTGACTTGGCGTTTCTGTGTGGAGTTTGAATGTTCTCCCTGTGTTTCCTCCGGGTGCTCGGGTTTCCCCCACAGTCCAAACACACGCGCTATAGGTGAATTGGGTAAGCTAAATTGGCTGTGGTGTATGTGTGTGACTGAGTGTGCAGGGGTGTTTCCCAGTACTGGGTTGAAGCTGGAAGGGCATCCGCTGTGTAAAACATATACTGGATAAGTAGGCCGTTCATTCCGCTGTGGCGACCCCTGATCTGAAGGAAAATGAATGAATGATTCTAATTATATCCACTTATTTGGTAAACAAAGCAAATCTCTCTCATACATCTACTAAAAGACAGAAAATAATAATTTACAAACTGTATTGTTAATAAATTATATGAACATTTTTATATTAGCCAATAATATTCATTCATTCATTCATTTTCTTTTCGGCTTGGTCCCTTTATTCATCAGGGCCACAGCGGAATGAACCGCCAGCTTATCCAGCATATGTTTTACATAGCGGTTGCTCTTCCAGCTGCAACCCAGTACTGGGAAACACCCATACACACTCATTCTCTCACACACACACACACACACACACACACACACTCATACACTACAGTCAGTTTAGTTTATTCAATTCACCTATAGCGCATGTGTTTGGACTGTGGGGGAAACCGGAGCACCCGGAGGAAACCTACGCCAACATGAGGAAAACATGCAAACTCCACACAGAAATGCCAACTGACCCAGCCGGGACTCGAACCAGCGACCTTCTTGCTGTGAGCCACTGTGTCGCCAGTCAGTAATATTACTAAAATTAATTTAAAACTGAATAAACAAGTAAATGAATAGACTCAATGATGGGCTAAAAACCTGCAGAAATTTGCGGATTTCTGTGCGTGTAGATTCCGTGTGGGCGTAACTATAACCCATTGCACATTCTTGGTAAAACTCTGATTATATCTCTGAAAGCACATTGTACGTTCGTCCTGATAATTTTAAATAAAAATAATAATAAAAAACAAACGTTCATAAATGAGTACTGGACGGAACCTTAAACATGATCACAGTTCGTTTGCAAACAAGAGTCTCGTATGACACGGTAACTGTAAACAATGCTGGGTTCCACACAACAGATTTGTGTTGGGGCAACATGAAGGAATTTACTTAAATTATTAGTTTTTACAAATTTAAGTGGATTCAAAATAAAACAATTAAGTTTTCCCCCCCCCCAAAAAACCTCAAGAATGGTGTTGTTTCAGCTCATTTTAAATAAGTAGTTTGAACAAACAGCAAACGTCAACGTTTTGAGTAACTGCAGTGTTTGTTGTGTCTTTGGTTAAACTATTACATGTGGGTTATACTGTACGCAGCCCAGATGGAATATGAGCTTTTGTTTTCACATTTTTAATGCTGATCATGTGGGGAAAATCTGCCAAATCTGTCATTTCAACATGGTGAATGTTTTAAACGGGTCTTCGTTAGCTGCAAGTTTTTGGATTATGAAATGAGCCAAAATAACATACATTAATCTGCAATGTTGCATGTTCATTCATTTTGCTTGCCTTGCTGTGAGGCGACAGCGCTACCCACTGCGTCACCCTACAGAATATGTATTACAGCTCATTTTACCTATATGATGGGTGA